>JADRCD010224539.1:0-34860 GCA_019843815.1 Montemys delectorum | reverse complement strand
AAAAAAAAAAACAAAAAAAAAAAACCAGTCAAGATAGATCAAAGACCTTAATGGAAAATCTGAAACGCTAACATTTCAAAGAAAAAGTGAGTGAAGTAATTTGGCCTATGGGCCTTCTGAACAGGAGCCTGCTTGCTCAAGAGAGAGTGTCAACAGCTGCTAAACAGAAGCTCATGGATGAGAATGCTGCTGCCCACCAAAGGTGAGTGAAGAGCTCACCTAACTTGTAATAGGAAAATCTTGAATTGCTATACACCTGATGGGATTAATACCTAGAATAAAAAAAAAATAGAAAATACAAACAAAATTACAGAACAGGAATCTAAAGAACACAGCACACGGTTGAAATTGTCTTGATCAGTGTTCTGTTCTGTGAAGAGACACTATGACCATGGCAACTCTTCTAAAAAAAAAGCATCTAATTGGGACTGCTTCACAGGTTCAGAGGGTTAGTCCATTATTATGTCAGGGAACATGGCAACACACAGACAGACATGGTGCCAGAGAAATAACTGAGAGTTCTACATCTGCATCCTCACTCAGCAGGAAAAGAGACACCTAACCTGTACTGTCAAGGACCGCTCCATGGCTACACACTCTCTCTTGCCCACCTGAATCGTTGCAAATGGAAAACACTAGACAATCTTAATATTTTAAAATCAGCCAAATGATACGACCGCAGTTGTCCTAAACTCAACTGCTATTCTATACTAGAATTCATCTAATAGCCCCCAGGCCTATATGGACAGCCCATTTTGTCCACTCTACCGCCTGGTCCTCTCTGTCCCCTTCTCTGAATGTCCAGCCTGGAAATCCTGCCTTATCTTTGGCCCAGCGATTGGCTTCTGCCTTCTTTATTGACCCCATCAAGAACCAATTAGGGAACTAGATTTTAATTATCAGCTCCTCCCCCTACACCCGTGGAAGCCAGAAAACTTCCCTGGAAACAGAGTTCCAGATGGTTATGGGTGACCATGTCGGTGTTAGGAATCTTACCCTGGTTGTCAGGAAGAGGAGCTGATGCTTGTAACCACTGAACCCTCTCTCTAGCTCCTTTCAAATTTTTTTTAATATGATATGTGTTCACTTATATGTGGATGTTAGCAGTTAAGTCTCTAATAAAGAAGCTATGATCCATATAAGCACAGAAGTTAGGTATATATAAAGTAAGGGCTTAGGGGAGGTGGTAGATCACCCTAGGGGAGACAGAATAGAATAGATCGTTTTGGATGGATGGATGAGGAAGTGGGGATTAGTACAACAGGAGGATGAAATAGGGTAGGGAGGGGAATGATGCATCAGGGAGGGATGCAGGGATGGACAGCTAAAACTAAGCATCATTCGAGGGGTCATATGGAAACTTAAAATACATCCATGGGTGAAGGTGATCTAAATGGAATCTCCAAATAACAGGGAGATAGAGCCTCCACTGGACATCTCTTGTCACCAACAGAAGCCTCCATTTCTGGGACTGGAGATTACATCTAATTTAGTTGTCCTTAAAGAGAACCCATTGGAACCCCCAAACAACCCAAACTATTTCCAAGGCTATTGGTCACTCGCCACAATCTGATGGTAAGCCCTTATTGCTGCACACAGCACCTACATATCTCACTGAACATGAAAAAGCTCATCTGGCACCTGACTAGACCCTTCACCTCAAATGACTAGCACTCATGATACTTGCTCCCAGAGGAAGAATGTAAACCTTTAACCCAGCTACAAACCAGTCTACAATGGTTCCATGCCTACATGATAAGCTGGTGCAATCGTGGTACAAATTAGCCAGCCACTCTCTGATTGGATTTAAGGACCACTCCATGAGATGGAACCCATCCTTGGCCAAGAACCTGACATTCGATAGACTGGGGACTAGGGGAAACAAGATGCCGCATCTTTCTTAAGGAACTCAGCCATACAATGATGCCCAACAACACTCTGCTACACTCAGAGATCAGTGTCTTGCTCAGCCAGCATCAGAGCAGCTTCGTCATGCCGCAGATGGGAACAAATACAGAGACCCACAGCTGGACACTGTGCAGAGCGTGAGAGACTTTGGAACTCTCAGTCCTAAATGGCTTGTCTCCCTCAAATCTCTCCAGAGCCACAGAGCTCTGGGTAAAAAAGACTGTGAGAGCCAGAGGGGATGAAGGGCTCCAAAGCAAAACGACAAAACAAAACAAAACCCTAAAACAAACCCGACCTGGCCCCCCTAAGCAATCTGATCTACACACATAGGAAGCAACAGTGACCATGGCATCACGCACAGGTCTGGGCCTGATGGGGACCCAGTACTGACAGGAGAAGTGGACACACCCTATTCCCAAACTAGAAGCTATCTCCAGTTGACAGCCACTCGCAAGTGGACAGTTTGTTTTCTCCAGTGCAGTCGCACTGGGTATAGAAACCACTCTGAAGGCCACATTGCAGGCTCAGCAGTAAATGAATTACACAAAACAAACCCAATGGCACTGTTGGAGGTAACGTCTCATAGTGCTTTGTAGAGGCTTTACTGCTTGTTTCTTCTTTTTAATTTTTTTTTTAACCTTTGTGTATCTGTTATGGTTTCTAGGTCTGTACTTCTGTGGGTTTTGTGTCTGTGCCGACATGTGTCCACTGTGTCTATATGTGCTTGTGTGTTTTCTTTGACTGTTTTTCTTTTCTCTGCAAATGTTTGTGACACTGTGTCCATTTATGTTTCTTGTGTATTTTCTTGGGCAGCTGTTTTTTTTTTCTGTTTGTTTGTTACATTTTATTTTGGTTTGCTTGTTTTTTTCTTTATCTCGTTTTATGTTATTATTATTTTATATGCCTGTTTGTGTTCTGATGAGAGAGAAAAAGGAAGGGGTGTAGATTTTGGGTGGGTGCAAGAGAGGAGAACCTGGGAGGAGTTGAGGGAAGGGAAACAGTAACCAGAATATGTTATATGAAAAAAAAAAACTATTGTCAATAAGAAAATGAATGTAAAACGCATTATAATAGTTTTATTATTGTGCATATTGTATGCTTTTTAAAAATCCGGGTTTTGAAACTACTTTAAAGATACAGTTGTACAGATCTTTCAGATGGCAAAGTTGACCTTAAGGATCTATTTATCAAGCATATTAAAGTTACTGAAGACCAAAAAGAATTAAAAGTATTTACTTATATATTTATGTACTTGTTTATTGTACGTGTGTGTTCATGCCACTCTGCATGCATGAAGTTCAGGGGACAACTTGGAGGAGTCAGTTTTCTCCTTCTACCATATGGGTTCTGGGAATTGTTCTGGGAATTGAACTCTTGTTGTTAGGCTTTAGTGGCAAGCTCTTTTAGTCTCTGAGCCATATTATTGGTCCCCTCCATGTCACTTCCCTGAGAGCTGGGGATATTAGACACTTTTCCCATGTATTATACTTATTGGCCATTTGAACCTTGAGAAGTATCTATTCAGATACTTTGACTATTTATTAAATGGATTACTTAGCCTTTTGCTGTTGAACAATTTGAATTCTTTATATATTCTGAATATTAATCCCTCCTAGAAGTATAACTGGCAAATACTTTCTCTCATTCTGTATGTTGTCTCTTTACTCAATTGTTTCTTTAACTGTTCAAAAGCTTTTAAATTTAATGTAATTGTTGATGCTTGTTATTATTTCTTGAGTTATTAGAGGTCTATTTTAAAAATTCCTTAATTTGTGTATTTTTACATCCTTGGAATATAAGCTGACTTTAGTTAATAAGTTAACATAATACATGTTTTGGTGGATGTCTTTTATTATAAATGTACTTTTTGGACAGTGAATATACTTTATTTCTGGTTAGATTTTCAGCAGGAACATATTGATTTATTACCAATGTATTAATAGGATAAGACTATTATGATAAAACACCATAAACCTGCATCTCAGACATCAAGAATTAATTTTCTGTGTGTGACAGGCCTTTCTTGGGGAGACGCAACACACACACGTATATATTCATTCCAGGAAGGAACCGTGATGAAGCAAAGTGTGTCTTATTTTTATTTATATTTGTAATGATGCATATTTGTGTGTGTGTGTTTGTGTGTGTGTGTATGTGTGTGTGTGTGTTGCGTACTTATCAATGTGGATGTATGCACCCATATGTACAGATGCTCTTACACGAGTGTGCGTGTATGGAGTTTCAAGGTTGAAGTTGATGTCTCTCCTTGATGGCAGGGTCTTTCACTGAGCCTAGAGCTCATGGATTCCTCTAGGATAGCTGGCCAATCAGCTTCAAGAATCTTCCTGTCTCCTTGACCCTGTTCATTTGAATCCTTATGTATAAGATTCTTATTTTAAAATGACCAAAATCATCTGCTTTGCTCTAAGTATCCTGACCAGTGAGCTTCACTTTGTCTTTCTTTTGTTTAATTTCTTTCCTTTTCCTTTCTTGTTCTTTTTCTTGATCATTTTTCTTTGTTTTTTGGTTTTAGGCAAAACATTGCTATCCCTGGCTTGTCTGGTACTCAATGTACAGATGCTGGCTGTAAGTTCATAGCCATGTCTTGACCTTCACCTTTTAACTATTGGCATGACTGGTGTGTGCCACCATGTCCACCCTGGTCATTCACCTTCATGATTGCTTGGGATGGGATAAAGACATTGTTCTTCCTTATCTCACCCTCAGTCTGGTTTGCTGCAGTTTCTCCATTCACGACAATATATGTGGATTTCATCAGTGTCTATAATTCAGCTCAATTCTAACATTGTCCACTTGAAGGTGACATTGGATTTCAAAGACTGAGAAGAGTTCAGTCCCACGTGGTCATGTCTACTTCAGGTGCCCCTGGGAGCTCCAAAGCATAGGGTTGATCTGGAGAAAGGGGACCCCACCCTGGATCCCTTGAACCCTGTGGCTCGGCAGCTCCCTCAGACTGGAGAGCTACTGCTCCCTAGTGGCCTGTGGAAATACAGAGGCTCAGCCCCAGTCAGGTTTAAATTACTTAAGTGAGTTTTCAAAGTACAAGAGAAATTTAGATTGACTTACTAGTTTAGAACCCAGCAGATTTTGTTCATCGTCAATAAAATAGTTCTGATTTCTTAACAAAAGCAAACTATAAGGGATCAAGAAAAGGAAATTGCTAACATTTATACAGTTAAGTAGGAGGTCCTTTGACACATAAAGAGGGTTCTCAGGGACCCTAGTATCTAGAGCTCATGCATGTGAATGTGAGCTAAAGACTTGGTGCAAAGTGGCTCCTTACCAGAGACTTTCCTCCTCCTCTTCTGTAGCCCCCACTATGCTGGCCTGGGCTGTGCAGAGAACTCTCTTCGCTGGCCAGATGACCTCTGTTTCTTCCTTTCATTTATAGTATATTATTCTTAATTTTGAATGTTTTCTTTTCCTTAAGAAAGAGAGGGGAATAAAGAGACAGACAGACTAACAGATACACACACAGAAACAGATAGACTGACAACTTTCCATGTAGTCCAAGATGGCCTGGAACTTACTGTTTAGGCAGTGACTTTTTATCCTTCTACCTTAACCTCCTGCTGGGATTGTACATGTGCATTTTTTCTTTTTGCAAATGAGTCATCTTGAATGCTTTAAAATAACATTTTAAAGTCTATGCAAGGATAGAATCTGCAAAGCAAATCAATCTGTAGGCACAAAAATAATTGCCTGATATTTCAGTATTTAATAGTTACCAGAAATAATATGTGTGTAGAAAAAAAAAAACCAATCCAAACGAAACAATTAACTTTAAGATGTAAAAGAATATGTGCTGAATTCTTCTCCCTTCTTCAAAACCATGTAGGTAATATATGCTTTGAATACTAAAAATGATGAGCACGATTCTGCGATCCAGGCCCTCAAAGATGCCCATGAAGAAGAAATCCAACAAATCCTTGCAGAAACAAGAGAAAAAATACTGCTATACAAAAGCAAGGTGACCGAAGAGTTAGACCTTAAGAGAAAGATTCAAGTTTTGGAAGCGTCTTTAGACGATCACGTGAAAATGAAGCAGGAGGCTTTGACCGAGTTTGAAGCCTATAAGCGCAGAATTGAGGACATGCAGCTCTGTGCAGAGGCCCAGCATGTTCAGCGCATAGTCACCATGTCCCGGGAGGTCGAAGAGATTAGGAAGAAATTCGAAGAAAGGTTGCGGAGCTTTGGGCAGCTCCAGGTCCAGTTTGAAAACGACAAACAGTCGGCTCTGGAGGATTTGAGAACCGCTCACAGGCTCGAAGTCCAAGAGCTGTTGAAGTCACAGCAGGACCGCAGCTCCTCCGTGAACCTGGGGCAGGAGAAAGCGGAGGAGCTGCACAGGATGGAGGTGGAGGCCTTGAACAGCACCCTCACAGAGCTGAGGCTCGAGAAGCAACAGCTCATCGAGGAGTACGAGGGCAAGCTGAGCAAAGCCCAAGTGTTTTATGAGCGTGAGCTTGATAATTTGAAAAGGTCACAGCTCTTCACAGCCGAAAGCCTGCAGGCCAGCAGGGACAAGGAGGCCGATCTTCGCAAAGAGTTCCAGGGGCAAGAAGCCATTTTACGAAAGACCATAGGAAAATTGAGGACGGAGCTGCAGATGGTGCAGGATGAAGCCAGCAGCCTTCTCGACAAATGCCAAAAGCTGCAGACGGCTCTGGCCACAGCAGAGAACAATGTACAGGTGAGAGGGTGTGGCCCACTTAGGGTTTGGTTTGTTCTTTCTTTACATGTTCGAAAGTGTGTGAGCATGCGTGTTTATGTGTTAATGTGGGTGTGCGCCCACATATGTATGTGAAAACTGAGGTTGGCATTGAGTGTTTTCTAGGATTGCGCTCTGTTGAGGCAGGGTCTTTTGCTGAAACCAGAGGACTTCATTTGTCACTTCATCTGTTCGGGCTAGCCAGTGTCCTTCGGGGTCTCCCGGCTTCTGCTTTCCTTGCTCTGGTCTTGCAGACAGCTTCCTTTCCCCCTGCCCCGGCTTCAGGAGATTTTTTTTTTTTTTGGATGGTAGATGCATAACGATTTTAAGAAGTCTATTCTGGATTTATTTGATTTTATTTTCATTTTATTTTATTCTGTGTATGGGTGTTTTACAAAACTGCATGTGTATGGATGGTTGTAAGCATATTTGTGTATGGGTGTTTTATAAAATTGCATGTGTATGGATGGTTGTAAGCTACCGTGTGGGTGCTTAGGAGCTGAATCCAAGTTCTCTGCGAGAGCAGCAAATACTCTTAACTGCTAAGCCATCGCTTAGCCTTATCTACTTTTCTTTTTTTTTTTTGTATCGGCTTTTTATGCATTAATTTGTTGATCTGAAGATCAGCCTGGCTGGCTTTCGCATTGGCTATTTCTTGTTCATACCACTCAAAGTCCCTTTCCCGATTTTGATCTTTACCTTTGTGAGGAGAAAAAGTGGAAGGGGTAATTTTTATTACTTTTACCTGTTCAGTTAGAAATTCAGATATCCAGCACCCAGAAAGATAAGTTTAAGACCCTATTGATACTATAAATGGATGTCATCTAAACAGCTTACTGGTATTTCCACCAGTGGCGTAGGAGATTGGAAATGCTGAGCTTAGGGGTTAGTTGTGCTTTTCTTCTTCTCTTTATTAAGGATGTCGCCCTCATTATTTGATATTTAGGCATTGAGCAAAGAAATTATTGCTCTTGAAAGTGAAATTTTTAAGAGCTAGCCCATGTGTAGAAAGGATGTCAAAAGGCCTCCACAAGTTTTATTGCACTGGCCCAGAAGGCTTCATGACCGTTGTGGTGTCTGCAGGGCACGTGAATGCAGCAGGCAGTGTAGAAATAGGCTTCCTTCATTGAGTCATCCGATGCTACCTCATCTTACAGACTTGAAACTCCGTAGTCCTAGTCACGCAGAACTTTCTGGTAAGAGAAATGTGATGCTTGTGATTTAGATAACAATTTTCAGCTTAGCCTCACGCTTGCGATTTGATTATGGCTACATGATCTTCCTTAGGTGCTTCAAAAACAGCTTGACGATGCCAAGGAAGGAGAAATGGCCTTGTTAAGCAAGCACAAGGAAGTGGAGAGCGAGCTGGCAGCTGCCCGGGAGCGATTGCAGGAGCAAGCTTCAGATCTCGTCCTCAAAGCTAGTATGTCTACCCATAGCTTGGCGCAGTGCTCCGCAAAAAAAAAAAAAACAAAACAAAAAAAAAAAAAAAAAACAGAGGCTTCGCTGTTGACTGAAAACAGTATCTGAGTATTTTGACAGCTCTTCTAATTTAATATTTACCGTTCCTCCTGGTGTTTTGAAACTGTTTAGACTGTGCTTTTTTTTATTTTATTTTAGAAGGCTCTGATACGTTCTGAGTGGATTATAACATTGGAATGATGGGGTGACTGTCCACAGTTGTGGAGCACAGTTCCTCCTTACTAGTTCGTCCTGAGGAACCCCACCAGGATTAAGCTAGGTCTTTGACTTCACTGCAGACAGGATTCTCAGAAGGAGCCAGTTTGAAGCAGTATCGTTAGCCCGAAGGGTTTTTTTTTTTTTTTTTTTAATATAGATTCAAACCCAGGGTCAACAGATAAGGGTGATCCCTAAGTAAGACACACACGTGGGCCTCAGGCTTCTCAAGGAAGACCTGCGCTTTCCTGTCTCATGCTTGCAGTGTCTGTGGGTTTTCCGTTGTCATCTTCACAGTTGCCACAGAATTGGAGGCTGAAAGGAAGTTCCTGGGGTGTTCCAAGCCAGGATTTTATCCAGGGTAACATCCCCGAAACACAAGAAGCATTTACTGACCACTAAAGTTAATTGCCTAGTTTGGGAGACTCAAAGTTAAGTGTGCTCGGGCCTTAAGCATAGTATGTTGCTGCTTTTACGTTTTTTATTTGTGAATATCCTTCTGTGAAAGGAGGGTTTTCTTTACATAAAACAGTTTTCACAACACATACCAATTGCACTGGGCTGCTTGACTTTCAGTTGGTGAGAGACCTCACCTAAGCTTGGGACCAGGCGGCTCCTCTCCTTCCCGTGCCTCCATCTTGTCCCCTGTCTTTCAATCCTGCCTGCCTCAGCATGCCTCATGCTTCTTGGCCTTGGGAGTGTATTTTTCCTGATGAGTGAAAATGAGCCATTTATGCTCATCCTCTATCCTCCCTCCCTCTGTCTGCCCCGTCCGTCTGTCTGACTGGGTGACTGTGAAAGAATTTGTATGTAGGGAACAAAGATGAGTTCACACAGGACAGCTGAGTCACCCATGTGACGTGGCAGTGGTCTTCAGTTCACAGCCCTTAGTAGACAGATGCTGATCCAGGTCAAGTCTGGAGCTGCTCTTTGTCTAAGTTGGATGGTGGATCCTATCCAGTGAAGGTGTTTTCAGGAACACCTTTAATTTTGATTGGCTCCGTGTCGAATCGCCTTGCCCATAAACCAGTCATTTTAAAGGATCTCCGGCATACATCAGAATCATTCAGGCAGTTTGTGATCCCAGAGATGCCAGGCCCCCTCTCGGGGCATTTCCACTCCCTGGCTTCAGTAGGCTGTTCTGACGGGAGTTCCCAGGGAGTCTGGTGCTGTTTTACCAGGGATCATTGACACTCTCTGCCTTAAATGATGCTTTCTGTGCAAACCTGCTCCAACACTTGGGTCTCTCCCTTCACCTGTACCTTCTGTTTATTCTTTCACAGTTTCAAATATGTAAACAAGTATGTTGTGATCCTATCCGGTCCAACTACTCTTCCTGCTCTGCTCACCCAGCCTAACTGTCATTTAGTCCATTTTCATAATCTTCCTCTCCTCTGCTTCTCAATGTAGTTTATCTAAAGCAAATTCAGTGGAAACTCAGCTGCTACCTTTGTTCCTTGCACACAAATTTTCTAAGAGGGGGTGAGTGGAGAGAGAGAGAGAGAGAGAGAGAGAGAGAGAGAGGGATGATGGGGAGGGAGGAAGAAAGAATAGAAGAGAATAAATGTCCCATTTTCATTTCATAGAGTTAGTCAGTGCATCCTCTTTCTGTAGTTGCTCCCAGGGGACTTTTCCTTAAGCCACCAAAGAGTTGTCCCTATGTTAACTTGTTTACCTTGCAGCTTCTCCGTCTTAAAACATTGAGATGGTACCAGGGACCATCAGTGGTGTAAAACTGGACTTTGCATTCTAAAGGAGTATAACTGGGTAAGACATTCCCATGGTGATTGTTTCCCTTTGTACAGCAAGGAAGCCAAAGAGACAGCTGGGACCACTTAGGCATGAGGTACAGTTGTGTCACTAGAGGCACACTCTCAGAGTGACAGACTTATAAACTAAGGAGATTTTCTTTGTGGGGGGCGGTTTCTAGGTCATATTGGAATGCTTCAGGCGACTCAGATGACCCAGGAAGTTACAATTAAAGATTTAGAGTCAGAGAAATCCAGAGCCAACGAGAGAGTATGTCAGCTGGAAGAGGAAAGAGCTTTTCTGCAGAGCAGAACGCAGAGTCTGGATGAAGAACAGAAGCAGCAGGTGCTGGAGCTGGAAAAGGTACCGTGACGTGACGGGTGAATGGGTGTGACGAGTGGATGGGCACCGGGTGGATGGGCGTGATGAGTGGATGGGCGCTGGGAGGAGGGCAAGGAAGTTCAGATGCTGAGTCCTGCTGCATGGCGGACAGACGTTTCTTAGTCTAGTTTTTGAGGAAATGAGTTTAAAGGTAGACTATGCAATTTTATGTGTGCTTTCCAAGCATTTGGGTAATAGTCTATATTATAAAAAACTAAGAATTTCTGTTTATTTCAAGCCAGAAATTGAATGGGATTTGCATTTTATTATAGATCACATTGAACACGCTTTTTAAATAAATGAGATATGTTATTGCATATACTTCTAGGCATTTTTTTTTCTTTTCTTTCTCTCCTTTCCCTTCCCCTATTTCCTTCTCCTTCCCTACTTCCTTCCTATCCTTCTGGTTTGGGGTTTTGGTTTTATTTTTTGGTTTGTTTTTAAGGCCTGCCACGCTGGGCCTTGCCTGTGCTGGGAAAATGCACTGCCTCTGGGTTCCATCCCCCGGCTCATCTCGTCTCACTTTGTATCGTGAGACAGGGTTCTGTAAGTCGCCACGAAGGCTGCCCCTGAACTTGTAATCCTCTATGCTAGCCTCCCCAGTACCTAAGACCACAGGACCATCGCATGATGTCTGGATCCTAGGGAACTTTTATAAAAGTCAAAAGATGACAAACCATCAAGCTGTGAAAATCCTTACAGCAGCATTGGGATGGCCACAGCCTGTTTATGGACAGTTTCATGGCAAGCCAGGGATTGTTTCTCCCACCAAACAAGCATGAGTTTGCGTTATCCTCTTCCTTTTCCTCTCAATGTTTAAATACATTTAGAAGTATCTGCTGCTGCATTGTGCTCATTCCTGCTCACTCCTTAACCTGATCTTACTTCTCTTACCCCTGTGCCATCGAAGCTGGGTTTGCCTCAGTTCCCCAGTCTGTAATTATCAGGAGACTTGGCACATCGTACATAGTACTGTTTGTACCTCCCCTACCCTCAGCAGTAAAGATTTTCCTAGCAACAAAAATGAATATTGTTTGAGAATCTCACACATGAATGTGTTATAATGTGCTTTGATCAAGTCTTTCTCCTCTCACCTCCTGTACATTTACTACCTTCCCTCCAGGTTCATGAGCTCTATTTAAACCCACTAAGTACTGATGCTCCCGGTATGTGTATAGGTGTTGGGCCGCCCACTGGAATTTGGGCAGCCTAGTAAGAACTCAATCCCAAGGACACTGCCTCTTTTCCCCTTAGCAGCTATTAGTTGCCAGGGGTGGGATTTTTTTTTGTGAGCTCCATTCATGCTGGGATTTTAGCTGGCTTGGTCTTGTGCAGGTCTTGCTCATGTGCCATGGTCCACTGTGAGTTCCTGTTTGCAGTGGTCCTATAATGGCCAAAGCAGTCTTCCAGCCTTGGCTCTTGCCATCTTTCTAACTCTTCTTCTGAGTCAGTTCCTGTGCCCTGTGGCCAAGGAGTGTGGTACAGAGGTCCCGTTCAAGTTGAACACTCTATACCCTCTCATTCTCCACACTGTGAGTCTCTGCAGTAATCCCATCTACTGCATAGAGGAAGCTTCACTGCTGAGAATTTTTTTTTTAAGATTTATTTATTATTGTAAATAAGTACACTGTAACTGTCTTCAGGCGCACCCGAAGAGGGCGTCCGATCTCATTACGGGGTGGTTGTGAGCCACCATGTGGTTGCTGGGATTTGAACTCGGGACCTTTGGAAGAGCAGTCCGTGCTCTTACCCGCCAAGCCATCTCGCCAGTCCACTGCTGAGAATTGAAAGCTGCAGAAACTTGGACCTTTAAGTTTGGGTCATGGGGTGGGGTGGGGGGACAGTTTAAAGCATTGTTAATTGAACAGAGTGATAGGTTTTCCCCTAGGGCCTATGACCCACCCAGCCACAGGTTTTTAGCCCAGATAACACTACCAGACATTCTCCCAGAACACTAACAATTCTGTCTTGTGAAACTGGTCTTAAATCCAATCAGATAGCAATTGGTTACTGTCTTAATTAAGGTTTCATTACTGTGAAGAGACACTATGACCACAGCGACTCTTTTAATGGATAACATTTAATTAGGATTGGCTTATGTTTCAGAGATTTTGCCCATTTCCCTCATGGTGGGGAGCACGGCAGCATTCAGGCCTGCATGGTGCTGGAGATGGAGCTGAGAGTTCTGCAGGCAGCAGGGGAAAGACTGTACCACACAAGACATAGATTGAGTATAGGAGATCTCAAAGCCTCCCACCCCCACCCCACCGTGGCATCTTTCCTCCAGCATAGCCACTCCTGCTCCAACAAGGCTACACCTCCCAATGAACCACTCCCTATGGGCCAAGCACTCACACACATGTGTCTGTGGGGTCCAAACCTATTCAAACTACCAGAGTTACTCCTTGAATGTTCCTGCTGTCATCACTATTGGTCTTAGTTGTGTTCCAGAACTTGATGGTAGTAAGACCCTGCTGCTGAAGACATCCTAGGCTTGAGTCATAGGGCGATGAGAAATCAAGCTGGTACTCACCAGGAAGTTTCACCCCAGCTTTCATAGTGCCAGGAAGTGCTGTGTTTGCTACCAGGGGAAGCAAAGTAACCAGTACAACACGGTGCCCAGCTGTGAACCCTGCAAGCTACAATAATGTCTTTCCTGGCAAGATGAGCCCAGGGTTCTGTCTTATTCCACACACTCATCTATTCCAGGAACAACAAGCACCATTTGTTCACTGATAGTTGCAAAGCTGTTTCCCCTGAGCCTTATACATTTAACTTTCCATGCAATGCCTCTATTATGCTTTGGATAAACATGTCATTGCAATATGCATAGAAATTCCCTCTCCTTAAAACTGTGTTTATTGGCGCTGGCGAGATGGCTCAGTGGTTAAGGGCACCGACTGCTCTTCCAAAGGTCCTGAGTTCAAATCCCATCAACCACATGGTGGATCACAACCACCCTTAATGAGATCTGACGCCCTCTTCTGGTGCGTCTGAAGACAGCTACTTTGTACTTATTTATAATAATAAATAAATCTTTTTTAAAAAAAACTCTGTTTATTGTATTCGTTACTTAACTTAGTCAGGGGAGGTATTGCTGATGTCTTTTCTCCCATCTCCTTATCCATCACCAAGGAGGTCCCTCTCCCCTCGTATCGCTTCTATACCATCCTCTTCTTTTTATGCCCACCCACAGATCGTGAGCTGAAGTAGGCATCATTGCTGTTCTGGATGGTAATGACAACTTCCTAGCTTTCCTCCTTAACCTATTACAAAGATGACTATATATAATGAACTATAAATAATAGATTACGATTTCTCATGTATGTATGTGTCTATGTGATTTCGCATTCCCTTCAGAATAAGAATCCTAGTTCTTAGCATGAAGGCCCGTTTTTCACTATTTGACTTGTGCCTGTTTCTGAGCGTCAATCACTGTTCATTCAGTATTCCCAGGATTATGTGGCCTGTGGTAACTGGTGCGCATTAAGACTGCATTAGGCCTTCTGTCTCCCTGCATCTCTGCATCTCTGTCCCCTGCTTAGCTACTCTCACCTTTCGTAATGCTGAAAGGCAATGGAAATGGTTGTAAATCCGTGCTTTTGACATGAGACATCTTTGCATGCCTTCTGGGCTTGTGAAAGTTAAGTGTGAGAACATGTCATTGGTATTTTCTTTTCCGTAATTGAATCGACTCCTTGTCTGTCTGCCTGCCTCCCTGCCTGCCTGCCTGCCTGCCTGTCTATCTGTCTCTGTGTTTGTGAGAGATAGACAGACAGACAGACAGACAGACAGAGGTCACACCCCTTTTCTGTATTCTCTAGCAAGCTACACTAGGCCCCCTTTCATCCAAGTCAGTACACTGCATTGCCACTGTCTTTTTACTTCCTCTCATTGGTGGCTTGTGATTAGTGAAAAGGCACATAACTGACACCTCAGTTGTATTGAATAATATTATATGAGTAGTTACTGGGTAAGCCATTTCATGTACTGCACACAAACCTTGATCCTTTAAGGTTGCTATTGTACCAACCCACATTTGCTTCTAATACAACAACATTTTATTTTATCTCTTAATTTAAACTATTTTATGTTTGCCTCATCTACCTTGTCACTCTCTGGGAACACCAATTGTAAGGTTTCAAAGTCCAGGTCCCAAAGCAATGAGTTCATTCCAGTTTACATTCGTCTAAGGTAGTCAGACACTGACAGCATTGGTGGAAAAGCAGGTGCCAGTTCTTAATCTTGGTTTTCATTCCAGAAAGTAAACGAAGCAAAGAGAACCCAGCAAGAATATTATGAAATGGAGCTTAAGACCCTGCAAAATCAATGGGAAGGAGAAGTGGCTCAGCTAAAGGAGACTCACGGGAAGACTTTGGAGGAATTAGCTCGGAAGCACCACATGGCAATTGAGGCTGTCCACAGCAGTGCCAGCAGAGATAAGATAAAGCTACAGACGGTGAGTGCAAACTTGATTGGCCACTACAGCTTAAACTGTCCACAGTCTGGCGGTGGTCCATCATGACTTGAACTGTGGAAGAGCAATTGCTGGAGTTTCCCGGCTCCTGTCTTGCTATCATGCTTTAAATCATGATGCCAGTAGTGACACGCCTGCCTTATGTTAAGTCCCGATGGAGGGTGGTTTGTTAAGGCAGGCTATATAAACCATAACTGAAACACTCTTCTATCTGGGGCTTCTTCATCATGAGATAACTGTTCATCTTAGGAAGCCTTAACTCACCAACACACATATTTCTAGTTAGATGGCTTCCTTCCCAGGGAATGTTATTCGTGTGTGTGTGTGTGTGTGTGTGTGTGTGTGTGTGTGTTTTCTCTTCCTTAAATAATCTCCTTATTAATGGTACTATATGACAGCAATATTGCACAACAGAAAATACAAATTGTCTCACACAACTTGGCACCTTTGCACTTAGCCCTTTGCTTGTTGGCTGTGGTGGCCTGGACCCCAAGCTGTGCCTCTGGTACCTACTCTGGCAGAAGAGGATATAATATGTCCTATAGTGCTCCTGTGTGGAGCAAATAGTGAGTACTCATGCCTGTCCTAGCTGTGGTGATCAATAATGTTACTGGCGTTTGTTGTCCTCTGTCTCGTCCTGCGGTTACATTTGATACATAGTTTTCTCTCTGTATCTTGACTGCTTGCTGCGCCCTGTTTACTGATAAGGGGATGTGCTAAGTCCCCTGCAATCTGTAAGACTTGTTCAGACCTGGGTCTCAGGTCTGTAAAACCACAAGGTGTTTAATGGCCCTCCTGCAGATGTTTGCTAATAAGGGCTCTAATATTTTATATAGTTGCACTTCACAGTTTACAAGTGATTTTTCTGTGATGTATCCCTTGATACTCATGACTTAAGATTAGTGTCTCAAACCTTACTAAGTGGAATAGATAGAATGTAAATTTCGATTCCCTGCTGTAATGCCCCTTCATTTTGCGGCCTAAGTGCTGGGATATTTTAAGATGTAAAAATTAGAATTTTCTCTTAGAATGTTACTTCTATTTCAACTCTTATGTGTTCATCTAGGTGGAGACAAAAATTAGTGACATTCTCTTGAGGCTGATTGCCATTTTCTCCATGCTGCCTCACATGTCCCCTCCTTGTGTAGCCCTGTGCCTGCTTAATGAGGCGGCTGTGCCCTGCTCAGGGTTACACACTAATCACACACTGCACACTGCTGCTTCCCTGGCTATTGTCTATTACTTTTATTGATACACTTAACTGGTGGTGTCCTGATTTTAGATGTTATTTGAGCAAGAGTCTTTACCTTATTACTCCCAGTCATCTCTTAACCACTAAATTCTAATTTTTGAGCTACCTTTAAACGTGCTTCAGCCCACTTACAGTCCTTTAAAAAATAATTTCGATGTGTTTATTCTTTATTTCACATGTGAGTGTTTTTGCACCACATGTGTGCCGGTACCACAGAAGCCAAAGGAGGGCATTGGATCCCCTGGAACTAGAGGTCCAGAAGGTTGTGAGCCACCATGTAGGGAATCCAATCTGGGACCCTTTGAAGAACAGTCAGTACTCTTACCTCCTGAGCGGTCTTTTCAGCCCTCCACTTATGGAGAGCATGTTTGCCATCAGAAAGATGATTTGGCCTTTCCTGTATGTGAACACATTCCAAAGTTCTGTGTTGTGCTGGAGGGTCCCTTGGGGAAGAAGTATACACACCTCCTCACCCCAGAGAGAGGCTATAATAGACCAAAGGAATAATTACGCCAGTGTGCAAGTTGGGGAGGTGATGAGTGTTTATTGGAGCTCCTATTGGGAGCACAGATGAGGGGTTACTTACAAGGAGCAGTAATGACTCAAAAGCAGCTGCATCTACCAAAAGCCCACCCCAACACGGGTGACAGCTCACGAGCACCGAAGCATGATGCAGGCAGCTAGCTGCCCACATCTTTGAAACTCAAGGCTCACAGCTGGCCTGGCCAGAGCCCCTCCCCCAGCCATTGCCTCCTGCTTTTATGAAGGGAGGACCAGCCTTATAGAACCCAGCAAGTTTTCCCTTCACCACACCTGTGACATTTTGCTTCCCTCCTGGGGCTCATGAGCTCCTGGAGAGAATGCTCCTGTTTGGAAGGGATTTGCCACAGAGCCTCCTGGGCTGCCTTCTGGGTACCACTTGTTGTAACAGCTTGCTTCTTACCTGCGCCCCTTGCTGCTGCCCAGCGAATATGCTAAGTTTGTAAGCTCAGACTAACTTTCTTCCAGAACCCTCTTTCTCTAGTGTCAAAATGTTTTTTAAAGAGGGTGTAGGGGAAACAGATCAGTGCCCTGTACAGATCCTTCCCCCTTGGCCCCCCACCCACCCACAGCTGGACATTGTGCAGAGTGAGAGACTTTAGAACCTTCAGTCCTAAATGGGAAGTCTCCAGAAGTCTCCATCAAACCCCTCCCGTCAGGGCTTAGGAATCCCTTCAGAAAAGCATAAGAGCTGGGGGGCGGGGGAGACACTGAAGAAACAAGGCCCTCTGAATCAACATGATCAATGCACATAAAGAACTTCATGGAGACGGAGGCAGCATGCACAAGGCCTGCAGTGGCTGTGCTAGGTCCTCAGCATAAATATTGTGCTCTTTGTGCCTTCTCTTGGGCACCTTTAGTTGTTTATTTTGTCCTATTCTGACCTATTAGTTTTATATATATAAATATTATATATATATTATATATATAATATATATATTTATTTATATGTGTGTGTGTGTGTATAAAATCCTTTAGAAATCTGTTTTTCTTTCCAATGAGACGGAAAAGGAGTGGGTCTAAATGGGAGGGGCTATGAGGAGGAAATGGGAGGAGTAGAGGGAGAGGAAACCGTAATCAGGAGAAAAAAAAAAAAACTATTTTCAGTAAAAGAAAAAGAAAGATTAGAATTATCCAAAAGGACTTAGTGACTAATAAATATGTTTATGCCAGTGAAAGAAAAATAAAACAAAGTTTAGCTAATATGACCTCTCTCCTCCTTATTTATTACAAAAAGATTATTTCTTACTATAACTGTAGGGATTTCACCATCTGAACAAGTGTACAGCAATAACCTATACCGAAACAGCCACATAGCCCAAGGTTACTCTTCTCGCACAGATTAGCCTTTGGCTCCTAGGACTGGGGTTTCAGAGGGTCGCCATCGTCCCCCAATATGAAAAGCTCACCTGCTTAAATGGTTGTGTCCCAGTAACGCTGTAATGCAGACCACCCGCCTTCCTGCGGGAACTTTGGAAGAGGATGCCCGTGCAAGGAGGCCCTAGTGAGCCGCTCCAGTGTCTCGGGAGCATCCCTACAGACTTTCCTCCATACCACTGGCTGTCACAGCTTGCTAGAAGCCTCTAGCTAGCACGACCAGTGTTCAAAGCCTGTGGAAGCCAGTGCCTGTTCCCTTGGAGACTCTTCAGTTGCAGACTCTATCTGTAGATTGTAATTTAAATATTTTCACCATACTAACATACTTGCCGTGTATCAGTTGTCTATCAAAACCTATGGCTACTCCCCAAATACCGTCCATCTCCAGTTCGTCATGGAGGTCCCTAACGCAACCTTACCACAATTTTCCTTGACTTATATTGTAGAAGCAGTACTTTTATCAAGCTGCGCATGTATCTGCACCTCCATTGTGTTTAAACATCCCTTTTCCTCTGCCTGCGATGCTCCGTGCCCTGCTATTCTGCCATTATTTTTTAACCAGCATGCTTTTCAAACCATACTTAGTGTCAGGTCCAAAGGAAACTGCAAGTCCCCAGACTCCATGAGGCAGTTCGTACACCCAGAAGTGAGCTCAGCCTAGATTGAAGGGGGACCTCTTGCAATTGGGTAAAAGTCAGGATTCCTCAGGAACCTGTGAACCTAGTTCCCTGCTACCAAAAGGAGGGGAACCCTTACCTCTGGCAGAGGGTGTGGCTACCCATGGTGGCACCTGTGTCCAAGCTCATGCTGGCCTTCCAGGCTCCCTGAGAATCACAGCGCCTGTTGCACGTTCTGAAGCCCATGCCAGCATCCCGCCCTTCTTCTCTCCTCCTCCTCCTCCCCTACCCTAGAGTCCCCCAAACTGTTCCTTCTCCTATAACCCTGCTGTTCCTGCTGTCTTGGCTCCCTCTATGCTCTGTTCGTTTCTCTCACCATGCTTTCCATATTCTCTATCTCCTGCTAATCTCCCTCTCTCACAGAAAGCCCTGGCCATGTCCAGTCAACTGTCAATGTCCAGTCTGTTTCTTTCTCTGTCTGCCCTGAACTAGTCCATATGCCTCTGGCTGTTCTCTCTCTTGTACCTACAATAAAAACAAAACTATTAACCATACCAAGGAGTGGCCATGCCATCGATGGACTTCTATAGTTTATCAGTTCTCTACCTACAAAATTCCCTCTTCTCTCTGTCGTCCATTTAGCTTAATTCTATTGAGTAAGTAATTTCTTACTTGGTCCTGTGGGTTATTAGAGTAGGTGCTGTACCACATCCTAATGCCTGTAAGGCCGGGGTATTAAGTAGCTGGCCTAGAGAATTGGCACGTTCTTCAGCGGACATCAGTTTAACTGATTTTACAATCTTAATTTTCCTCATTTTACCCTCGTTTGTTCTCACCTACACTCCACTTTTGAACAATGAATTCCAGAAATGATTGAGGAATTTTTGTACATAAATATAAAAGAATGGAGGATTCAAGAGAATTAGAACATTAGCTTTATTGTGCCAAATTATCATTTGTATCATGCTTTCCTGGTTTTGTACAGTAGCTGAGCCAGTCAAACACTCTTATGACTAAAAGCATTACCTAATGGCTATATCAGAATGGTTTGATCTGCCACATTGAGTGTTAAATGGCATCACAGTTAACTATGACCTTACTTACAGGGAAAGCTGATGTGAAAAGTAAAATACTAACAGGACTGTCTTTATTGGAATCTTCAGGAATATAGTACTACAGTCTTACTAATTTTTAAAATTTTCTTCTTTTTCCAAGGAATTGGAGGAACAATATAAAAAGGAGAGACGGAGTCTGGAAGAGGATAAAAATCAGCTCCAACTAGAGCTGGAAAATCTAAAGCAAGCACTGGGAGACAAGCTGACTTCAGCCAATCAGGAGGCAAGAGCTCTTTAGGCCTTTCGCCTACATTACATATACACTTTGTAGTCACTTAATCTGGTGCCAGTACATAGGTAGGTGAGAGAACTAGCCAAAGATCTTGACTCAGTGCTGGATTTTTCTAATGCTGTGTTTATATCCTATTAGGTAAACATTCACTATCAAAAATATTAGCCAGCAATGGTTTTTTTGGTTTTTTTTGTTTGTTTGTTTGTTTGTTTTTTGTGGAGGAGTGCAAAGCAAGGAGCCTCACTTTACCATGTGAAAGGGGGGAACGCTGATACGCAAAATGGCAACTTAGTCTTCCATCCACTGTGCCTCATTTTTAAGAGAGAAACTTTGTAGGGTCTAGATACTGGCTTCTAAAACAAATTGTTCGATTGATAAGAAAATAGTATTTAGCCTTGGAAAGCAAAGGCTAAGGATAGAATATAAGAAAAATGCTAGAAGTAAAAAAAAAAGTAAATAAATACACACACACACACACACACACACACACACACACACACGCGCGCGCACACATACACACACACGCACACACACACACACACACACACACACACACACACACCATTAGTTCCTCCTCTGTCTCTGTTGTGGCAATTGCTAAATGCTTCTTTAACATTTCCCTTCTTTCTTTCCTGTTTACCTCTTTCCTGTTTACCCCTCTATGGCGTCTGGAGTGAGCTCCCTCTCAGTCTCTGAGTTCTTGTCTTTACCCTTTGCATCTTGCCAGCCTCTCCTCCTTCACCGACCTCATCTCTCCCAACAGCCTTCTCTTGCCACTTTGCTCTTACTCTGAATCTGCCCTCGGAAACCACAGCAAAGGGCACAAGGGCCCCCGAGTGGGCTGTAGATTGTGCTCGGTGTTCTCGGTTATTTTTAAATGCTTATCCAGAGAAAGTACAGAATCCTACCTTAGAGAGCGATAGAGGCTAATGGCAGACACTGATGACAGCCCAGCCTGTCTCCTGTTGTCCTAGCTAATCCATGCTGAGATCACCAAATGCACTCTGATCAAAAGCTACACAAGTCACCGTGGCCCACCCTCACTAGCAGGCACTTAAGTGACCATCCTCTTCTTATGCAGGCTCCTCATGTTTACTGTCTCAATTCTAAATGGTTTATCTTGGTTTTTTTTTTCAACCTACATAACTGAACCTTCTGAGTAGAGTTGCAGTGAGTATGAAACTTTCTTCTCTCCTGGCTACATTTTCAATTATGTTTCAATGTCCTGGCGATGCTTTGATTCCACATTATTATGGCTCCCCAGGAAACCGCTTGGCTCATTGCTCCATGTGCTTCTGCTTTCCCTACAACCGGGCAGCCTTTCTGACCGACCTGAGCGCACTGACTCAGATCCCCAAGGGATAGGATTTCTATTCAGCTTCCTGAACTTAAAATGAAGGGTGGCCATTCACATTTCCCAGTTAACTAACGCTTGTATAAAATCCATTTGCAAGTCATTAGTGAAAACAGATTATAACTAAATTATTATGCATGCAACTGTAGTAATTAGAAAAAAATGAAACACTGGAGAGACTATGGATGTTCTAGTATAAATAAGTGTTTAAAATCATAAGGAGTAAGTTTTTAAGGATTTTAGCACCTATTCATCAGTGACTCTTGAGTAGGTATGCATCGCAGAGTTTAAGAACTCAGTCTCTTGCCCATGGTTAACACATGCCTTGCATGTCTCCTGTGGCCTGAGCATTAGCGCATGCTTATAGGAGCCACAGCAGAACCTGTTTGATCTTTCAGCGAAAGCTAAACCTTCTGTTGAAGAAAACGTTCTGTAAGGGTCTGGAAATCAATGAAGAAAGACACCAGACTCAGACAGTATGCAAAAACAAAGAACAATCAGCAGGAACAATCAGCATGCAGGGTCAACCATTCTTTGGATTGGCAAACCCAGACAAAAGCATACAGGCCTTCTTATAAGGAACTGGGGGAACTCTCTAGAAGGATTAGGTAATCTGACATTTCACTGGTGGGTGAGCTAGGGCCTCACAGGTCTGCATGCCTGTGTCCTGAACGTTCAACCATGTGGTGAAACAGGGCTGCCCAGTGCAGCAGATGGCCCATTCTGAGATATTTCCCCACTTTTGTGGTTATCGCCAGGCTGTTTTTTGGGAGGGGGTTTTATGATCTTGTTCTGGATCTCATGGTCTGTTCCTAGAGCTGGTGTCTTATGACTTAGTTTCTGGGACTTGTGGTCTATTCCTGAAGCTGGTGCCTTACGGCCATTTTTTGAAATCAGGCCTGGTCCTTAAATGGAGACAACTGGGGTTTATGTAGTCCTTTCATTTGCATACATAAAGAGAAAGGGAGTGGTTGGTAAACTGCACAGATTCCTGTCTTCACTACCTTGAGAGTGTTTACAAAACAGTGAGGAGAACAGGCACACCACTATTTTGTTTTTATAACTAAAGAGAAACAAGAAAAGTAATTTTAACCTCACTAAATTCAAGAGGTAGGAATGAGCAACATGGGATGAACATGGCCATGAAATTGGCTGTGATTAAAATTGAGGTTGTGCAGTGCTGCTGAGTGTGTGGAGAGATAACGCCGGAAGCAGCCGAGGGCAATATGGAACCATGTAATTTTCCTGGAAAGGGACTTAGCAGGCTCTGTGGGAGCCTTGGATGGACATGCCCTGTGACGGCAGCTTCAGTCTTATGTTTACCACTGTAAGCAAATAATAAAGGATTATTGAGAAAATGTCAGCACTGTTTGTAGGAGAAATTCAAAAGTAGCTTTAATCTCCATAGAACTCATTTCCCCCAAAAGAAAGGAAGTCTTTTTTCTAATTCACGTACATGTTTCTGTCATCTGTGTCTCTCCATGCTCTGGAGCTGTTTTGCACACCAGTGGGCATTGCATGTTTCTGCATGGAGGTATCATGTGGCCTACTGTGTACATGTGGCCTGGTCATAGTACAAGGTCAAGGAAAGCAGAGGGACTGGGGTTCCTTTTGCAGATTAAATGCTTATATACTGAGATGTTGAAGATCTTATCCCTTAACTAGTAACTATATGTGGCATATTTTTGTGATTGACTTATTCGTTTCTTTAGTAAACATTGCATGGTTGGTTAGGTACAAGGAGCTGTGAGACACTGTGACTGCCATCGCAACTAGCTTGGTCCCTGCTGTGATGAGGGGTTTTACAAAATGAGGTATTTAAATGTCCAACTCGATGCATTCTGTAAAAGGAAGATACTCGACGGACAGAGGCTGGACAGGATGATAAACTGAGGAAATATTATACAAAGACCCTAGTGTATGGGACCTTTGTAGATACTATTGAAGTATCAGTATAGATGAGGTCCATTAGCGACTATAGGAATAGTATGGCTTCCGGTCTCCCAAGCATTGATTTGTATTCTTCTCTATCTGTAATACAAGCCAGGATAGGAGATTCTAGTTGCTAAGTCATTATAGAAATAGAGAACTTGTCCATACCACATACTAAGTGGGTAAAAAAATCAAGATTTTAGTCCAAGTGGGTATTATCTGGAGCTCAGTTTAATCATTGTGACCACAGTACTTTACCTTTGCAACAAATACAGAGACCAATGAAGAAAGATTGCTGAGTTAGGCAGCTCTTACATAACAGAGGCCCTGGGAAATATTTTTGAATAGTTGCATAGCGTAAGGCTGATGCTAAGCACAAGCATGAGGATGCTTACTTCAGGGTCGAGGTTGGCGCTCATGTCCACACTAGTCTGTGCTTCCACAGAGAAAGGGTTGAAGAACAGCACCCATGAGTAGATGGAGACTCTAGAGAGGTGATGCCTACCTTCTGTGCCCCTCAGGAATCATAGTAACAGGAATCTAGGGTGTTCTCTCTCTCTTAGAAAGAGCAGAAATGTAAATGCAAACCTTCCAGGCTTACCCTGAGCTAAGTGGCTAAAATGTCCCTGGATAGTGTGAGCTTCAAGCAGATTGGATTGAGAGCTGAAACTGGTGACACTGGAACTGGGTTTCCTTGTCCTCTTGGATTTCCCTTATTTGTGTTGACTTTCTTCTTCAGTCATGCATTCCTTTGGGCCTGGTACAACTGACAAAAGAACGTCACTAGGAGACCCGTTTCCTTCCAGAACATCTAAGATCTCTATGAATGATGTGTTTACCCCATGACTGTTCCGGAAACCGTCCCAGTGGCTGCAGAATGAGGCAGCTGGATTGGGCTATACTCTGACCAAGCTGTTATCTGGACGTGGGATGAATTCTTGCTAGACCACAGGACACCCATGGGGAACGAGAGTAGATCTCCCACATGCCAGAAAGAGATTTTGACAGTGGCAGGCAATAGTTGTTTTCAAATATAATCCATTTGTATTAATTAGACTCCTAGAAAACAATCAGCCATTCTCGTTGCTTACTTAATTTTTGTATTTTATTACACTTAGCTATGCATGAGTTAAAACATTTTGCTTTTTAGAAAAAAAAAAGCAGGAAATATTGATTTCCCTTTTAATTAGATTCTTTATTTCCTTAATGCAACTTCCCTTTATTATTTATGTGGTACTTAGAATATTATTCTTAATATATTTTTAAATATGTTATATTCACATAATACTCATTCAACTGAAAAGTGGCTAGATTGGGCAAGGATATTTCCATGTTATTAAATTTGGTTGTTATTTTTCTTTTAAAATTTTTAAAAAATATTCTATGTGTCTGAGTGCTCTGCCTTCATCTATGTCTCTGCACCACATGTGTGCCTGGTAGTGTGGAAGCCAGAAGAGTGTGTCCGATCCCCCGGAACTAGAGCTACAGACAGTTGGGAGCTGCCCTGTGGATGCTGGTAATTGAAACTGGATCCTCAAGCATCAAGTGCTCATAATTGCTGAGCCGTCTCTCCGGGCCTTCCTTTAAAAAAGGAAGTCAGTATCTTACCATAGTGTCCGAGCTTCCCTGAACTCACTCTGTCACCTGGGCTGGCCTTGAACCTCCCAAGCGTAGGCTCTGTCGTAGGCTCTGTCGTAGGCTCATACCTGGCTCTGTTCTTTCCATATGGATTATCTTTATGTCTTGTGTAGTTCATGTCTTTCTCTGTCTTTTGATGTGATTACTTACAGTAGCCCCACATGATGGGGATTGTTACTCCCGTTTTATATTGGCAGGGCCTGGACTTAAGCCTAGACTTTCTGCTAAGTTCAGTAACCTTCTAGTTGTTACCAAGGCCTTCCCTACTGTGATTCATTTACCATTGCCATGCACAATTATCCACAGGCGAGAACAGCACAAAGAGTCAAGAAAACATAAGTGACCAATATGAAATTCAGAATCAGGATATTAAAATAGTGATAGATAAGTTTTCAAATACTGTGAGTGCCGTATATGACCATGTTGATAATCTTTAAAAGTCAAGAATGAATATGTATTTTTAATGACAAACAGTATTTTTAAAATGACTCAAAGAACTTAAAACAACTGACCAGACCAGGTGCTCTGGGAAATATTTTAAAAAGAATGTCAAGTTCCTGAGCTACACCCAGCTGCTCTCAGCCGTGTCGGTCTTGATGGCCAGTTCTTATCTTGTGGAGACTCTCTGACTCAGTGCTCCAAAATCTCTTCACCCAGCTCGATAAGTTTCTACTGCTGGATGTCTACCACGCCAGCCCCGTGCTTCAAAACCCCATGACCTTTGTCGTGCACATCAGGCAAACCCACGCTTTGCCGCCATACGTTTTTCTCTAGAACCCAGACGAGCAGCCACGTGAAGGAAAATGCAACACAGACTTAGTTCAGAAACAATGGTACCTCAGTCTCTGGGTGTGACAACTAAAATCCTAATCTTGAGGCCTTATTAAATCTAAATCCTCTGATGGCGAATCCTGACGGATCCGCCATCGAAACCGGGAGACACCAGTAATAAAACACATCTTGTCCTCACACTATCCCCATCCAAAGGACCTAACTCTCTCCTGCCTCCTCTCTTCCTCCTTCCAACTCGGAACTACTGCCTACTCACCCAGTGATTGATTCCTTTATTGACTAGAGGATGTTTCGCAAGGAGTCACCTGAGTATGTGACTCATTCCTCTTTCCAGACAACCCCTCCTGAGAAATTGGAATTAACATCAAAATACAACAGCACCAGGGCCATCCACAACAACC
The DNA here is from genome assembly GCA_019843815.1 of Montemys delectorum. Taxonomy (NCBI): domain Eukaryota; kingdom Metazoa; phylum Chordata; class Mammalia; order Rodentia; family Muridae; genus Montemys; species Montemys delectorum. The sequence goes on along the minus strand of JADRCD010224539.1, from coordinate 8,686 downwards.
AGTCATAACCATGAAAGAAAATAGTCCACCATGTGTCTAGATAGGTATTAGGTTCAGAGAATCGAACTGATGAAGTTTTACCAAAGTTTTGGATTCTTTTGCTATGAATCTATGTTAGAGCACAGAAGGCGGGAATCTTAAATCATTTTATGAAGTTTATGAGCATTTAGAGACACTAAGAAGATCACACTCTACCATCCTCAGACTCATTTAGCATGTACACACAGAGATACCTACATTGAAATGACAAAAAGGCTGCCAGAGGATGCTGAAGGACGGTTTCCATAGCTTTTTGTGGAATCTATATTTGTAAGAAAATACTTGCAAGGAAAACATTCATGTATTTTAAATGAAGGCTTGTTCATTTCTTTTCAAATGAGTGTTAACTTCATAGCATTTTCTTAGATTCTAAAGATCTTTAAATTCATGGATTTTTTAGCTCTTATAATTAGAGCATCTCTGTCAACCCAGTCAACAAATTGTCCATTCATTTAAGTTACAGCTCAAAGGTTCCCCACCCCATCCCCACTAAATAAAACCTGAGTCTCAGAGATATATGTAAGAGATTGCCAACATTGACCTAAATGTATTGCCTTCCTAAATAGCACAAGGACTCGATTCATGATATATAAATGGTTCGATTTTTTTTTAAAAAGCTTTAAAACAGTTTATGTTTTTATCTTTAATGTAATCTTCATCTCCCTTCAGTTCCCTTTCGTAGGTATTTTATTATCTGATATAACTAGGAATTTTCTTTAAGCCATGAGCCTGAGAGAAGGTGTTTCCATGTCCTTGCCTTATGGTCCTGGAAAGTGGAAAGTGGAGACATGGAAGTCTAAAAGAAATCACAGGTGGTAAGGAGCATCATGGCCAAGCGCTCCTCGCAGAGTCGTGAAGAAGGGAGCCATTCAAAAATACAGAAACCGCCTCAGAAGCTGTGGGAATGGTGCTGCTCTGGTTCTGTGCAGCATGTTAAACAGCACCCTGCTCCTTCACAGATTGGCCGCCTCCAAGATCTGATAAGGAAGAGTGAACAGGGCCTTGGCTCTGCCGAAGGACTCATTGCTAGTCTTCAGGATTCCCAGGAGAGGCTTCAGTGCGAGCTGGACCTGACAAAAGGCAGGCTACAGGAGACCAAGGATGCCCTAGTAAATGTCGAGGTAATTGCACGATTCTGTTGTCATCTAAATGTCTAAATATAAAAAATACAATTGGGCCACTTTACTCAAAGGCTCTCTGGGCATCATTGTATATAATTAGTGTATTAGTTCCTAGGACTCCCATTAAAAATTAATCCAAATGCCATGATTTGAGCACAACTGAAATGGGTCATCTCTTGGCTAGGTGTCAAAGGTGAAGGTGCCGACGAGGACATCCTTTCTTATGTAGCTAAGAGGAAACTGTTTTCTTTTTCGAAGCTTTTTGGAGCCCCAGAGATTGTTTTGCATTTAGTCACAGCATTTCCATTTCCGCCTGTCTCCATATTATCATCTCAAAAGTGTGCTAGTCATACTGGATGAAGGAGTCCGTCACTCCGATATAGCTTCATTTCAGTTAAACTGCATAAACTCATAAACAGTTAACCTGTGCGAGCTCTGCTTCCAAATAAGGTTGCATCCTGAGACACGCTGAGTCTGAGGGCCGAGATTTCAGGAATGCTTTTTACAGACACAGTTCGGTCCTGGGTAATTAGTATGTGCAAGTTCTTTTCCTGGTTGAAGCTGCAGCTTTCATATATAGCAACCAAGGGCTCCTCTGTGACTTTCGGGTCTCCGAGGGTCCCCCTCCCCCTTCCACTCTTAGGAAGTAGAGCAAAGTTTCAGAACCTGTAAAACTAGGCAGCCGATAGATAGACGAGGGCTCTTCATGTCCGCCCTCAGGGGTGATCTGGAGTGTGGGCTTTAGTCAGGCGGGACGGTCCTGTGAGGGTTCTGCATCCACCACTTACTGTGTCACTTGGACAGAGCTGCGTTTTCCTCCTTGACACTTTAATAAGGCAGAGATCAGGATAATAATATTTTTCATACCACGGTTATAATCATTAAGAGAGATGATCTGTATACACTATGGTGCTCAGCAAAGTGTAATCATTCAGTTGGTGTTGGTTTTGGTAATAGTATTGGTTTTTAGCTTAGAATTAGTGACACTTCATGTGTGTATGTGTGTGTGTGTGTGTTTGCTGCACTTCCTATATTGTGTGTATATAATTCTATTCATGGTTTACCTAGGCAATAATTGAGTATATTTTGAATACCAGTAGCATTTTATTTTTGAAATCTGTGACAAAATAGATGGCTTCTGTTTACCTTTCTCTAGTGGCTATGTGATACAACAATGCTAATATGACAATAAGTTTGCATATAATATATAACACACTATAATAAAATACAATTTAGTTGATGTATATGACGCCATGCATTGTCTATAACCTCAGTGTCTATGCAGCTTTCCACAGACGGCTGCATAGAATGACTAAATCATATTAAGTGGTGTTGTTTTACATTAGCAAAAAGTAAAATGAGGGAGCAAGGTATTTTAAATTGGTGAGTCTATCTTATTGAAAGTTGCTTGTGGCATGCGTGCATGAATGAGTACACGTGCGTGCGTGCGTGCGTGCGTGTGTGTGTGTGTGTGTGTGTGTGTGTGTGTATGTGTGTATTCGCATGCATACAGGCATGGGTGTATTTTGTCTATATGGAACCTCAGCTTGGTATACACCCTATTCCTAACTTTGCTGTATTTCACCCTGTAATTCCAGCCTCAGGGACATGTGATACATCTGTCCTCTGAGGCCATCTGCATTCATGTGCACATGCCAACACATAGATATGTGCACATACACATAATTAAAAATAAGTCTTAATGCAGAATTTCCTTAGATAGGAAATGCTTTAAGTATAATTAAAGTAATGCTTAGTGCTACCTGCTGCGGGAAGATGGCCCTAGAGGATAGTATTGGGCAAGAACAGGTGCCTAAGTTCAGCTTAGTAGTTAGTTAGCCAAGTCAACAGTGTCCTGTGGAACTTTCAGTACCGCATATACCATTTAAAACTCCTTTACCCTGTGCTGTCCCAAAATGCCCATCATAGTGATCAAAGGCTAGCCCAGTGCCTGTTCCGGTTTTCCCAGGTGCTCTTGGTAGCCACGGCACTCAGAGTGGTCCATCATTGGCGCTTTTGTCCAGATAGTCACCTCCAGCCACAGGAACCAGAGAATTACTTGATATATGTCCATCTGCAAGGATTTCTCAAGGGTCATGTTTTGACACTAACCGCATGGGCATGTGGTTTCAAGTCACACAAGAAAACTATCTAGTCAACTTTAATTCCTCATAATCCCTGTAATCATGTTGATGGTACACAGATGTAATGATCAGGCTCTGGACAAGTAGCCTGATTTTAAACAAGAAGATGAATTCATTGGAAGAACATGGCAGTATGATGTGTGTTTATGATTTTAAGAAAGCTTTAATAAACTAACTTTAAACTGTTCAGGTGGTATAAGCTTTGACTTCCAAAAATTATGGAAAAAACTTTTCAAATACAGAACACGCCCCTTGTATTTTGTTGAAATATCACGACTAATTCTCCTAGCTAGTGTAGCGTCAGCTACTGTGCTGTTCGTCTGTCTGTGTTCATAGAGACCAGTCTTCATTTGTCCTTCTGTTACTCAGGCTGAGCTACAACAAGAACGGCACGAGCATGAGCAAACGCTAGCCTCCATGAAGGAAGAAGAGAAGCTGAGGGTGGACAGAATGGCCCGTGACCTGGAGCTCAAGTGGACTGAAAACCTCAGGTACACTGGGCTCTGCAGCGTGGGTTCATGTGGGACGTGATCCTGTGGTAGGCTCCTTAAAAGATGGGCTAGCAGTGTTGTAACTTAATTTTTCTCATGATTAAACACAGAGAGGATTTAGAGGTCTTTTTTCCCTTGCTTGAATTCAAATTCACTTTTTAAATTTAATTTTCTTGACTACAAAAAAAAAAAAAAGCAGAGAAGTAACGTGAAATTAGACGACTCATTTGTTCTCATTCCTAGTCTGCGAATGGTAAAGTAGTACATGCTCTTGGTCAAGTGATCAGTTTCCTGTTAGTTAGCCCAATGGCACTCAGACTCACAGGCCTGAGGATTAAATGGGCTTTTAGAAAGCCTGTGAACCCCTAGAGAACACTTCCTGAGAGAAACGACTCTCTTTTACAAAGCAGATGCCTACGATTTATTATAGACACGAGTGCTCCAAGCTTCGCCAGGAGTTGAGGCTTCAACACGAAGAAGATAAAAAGTCTGCCATGTCTCAACTGTTGCAGCTGAAAGAGAGAGAGAAAAATGCTGCCAGGGATTCCTGGCAGAAGAAGGTGGAAGACCTCTTAAACCAGGTAGTCCGCGCCTGCTTCTCTCCTTGGCACTCTCTAGCTGGAGAAACACAACCTGCTGCATGTTAACTGACTGTATTTTATTGTCCATAGGACAGACTTAAAACATTGCAAATGTTTTAAGACTAGAAACATAGTCACATGAAACAGTAAATGAGTTGTATATGCAATCCCAAATTCTGAGAAGAATTTGTAGCTTTTTAGTTTGATATTTGAGCGGAACACATGGGCTTTAAATGGAAAAGTCAGCTAGTTCTCAAAAATGTAAAATCAATTCGTTTCTAGCCCTTAGATACCATCTAGGCAGCAGAAGATATTCAGTAGCAGTGTCCTGATTTTCTAAAACTGTTTACCCAAGTGAACAATTTGTATTGGTTTCTCTTATGGGTTTAGGCCTTAAGTACTGAGACAGTATAGCATAAAAAAAAAAAAAAGTGGTAGTATGTCCAGAGCTACATGATTTCCAGAACATTTATAACTATCATTGAAATAATTTACTTTTTTGAAAAATTTTACTTATTTACACAAACTCAGGCTTTATAGACTTTTTGAACTCTTCTGGTTAAACCAGTAATTAACTAGTCCCAATCGTATGCATCACCAAGCAAGGTGATCCTGGTACACTAGTAATTAAATAGACTGACTGTGTGCATCACCACACAAGGGGAGGTCCTGGCAAGCCAGTAATTAAGCACACTGTATGCCTCACTAAGCAAGGACAGAACTAAGGCATGAAAAATCTACAGATACCTTAGCCTTTTCTTTTGGTCTGTGACTGTGAAGAATTTCAAAATAGAATTCAAAGTAGGCTTTTTTAAGCTAATTTTTATGTGTGTAGAAACATGTATTGCCATTTCAGAAATGGTTGAGGCCTGCCTGTTTGTCTCTGGTTTCCATAATTTATAATGGAGCTCTGAAAAAGAACAATGTGTGTGTGTACACGTGTGTGTGTGTGTGTGTGTGTGTGTGTGTGTGTGTGTGTGTGTATGTGTTTCCAATCATTTGAAGCCTTTGGAACAAGAACAAATAAACAACCCTTGTTTGAGGTTGGCATCACATTGGCAAGCTCACTAGTGGCCTCCTGTAGACTGCCTTTAGTTTCTTATGTAGGGACCCAAAGTGGTAGATTTTCCTTGGCAGATTCCCCCTTACCTTCTGTCCCATTCTGTGCCTAGCAAAGAACAGTCAGTTCAATTATGCATTAATATGGAAACCATCCCTGAAATCTCTCTGATACTTTTCAGTCAGGAAGTGTTGAACACAGATGTTTTAGGGACTATTTGCATTGTAAAGAAATTTCACCACATTCCCCATCATTTTTCATTCAATTTTTAAAATTCTTCTGTCATTACTTGTGTGTGCAACTCCCATGTGCATTGTGCATGTGTGGAGGTCAGAGGTCAGTTTGTGGGACTCAGCTCTCTCCTTCCACCATGTCAGCTCCAGGGATTGAACCCATGGCGTCAGACTTGGTGGCAGACACCATTGCTAGTCTTATTCTTGTTATTCTTATGATCTCTCTTGCATTAAGTTGTCAGAGGTCATCCTTGTTCTGTTTTTCCTCTTCCATCCTTCCTTTCTTTTCTCCCTTATAAAGAAAACACTTGACTATATTTTCTGTTTTTAATGCTAAAATGCTATCATGTATTCAATTATTTCCATCTTAAGATGGGTTTTATTGTAGTTCATTTATTTATCTCCACTCAGAACATTAGCTCTTTCTTCCCTTTCGCTTCTTTTTGATTTATTTTATTTTCTTTGAGACATGGTCTCACTATATAGCTCTGACTGTCCTAGAACTCTCTATGTAGACCAGGCTGGCCTTGAACTCACAGAGACAAATATGCCTAACTGTGCTGGAATTAAAGGCATGCCACCATGCCCAAAGCCTTCCCTCTTCCCAAATAATAGTGCCTAGCTATTGCTGTAAGAACTCCTTAGCCCTTGTTTGCTGGCCATGCTAATGTAGTAATTTCAGTACTGTTTTTAAAACCTGCTTTCTTATGTTTACATTATGGATAGGCTTGGAATTTTTAAATATCGTTATATTCTAATTAGTTTTTGTTTAACAATTGGATTTTTTTTGTTTTTGTTTTTTTTGTTTTTTGTTTTTTTTTTTTGTTTTTCAAGACAAGGTTTCTCTGTATAGCCCTGACTGTCCTGGAACTTGAACTCAGAAATCTGCCTGCCTCTGCCTCCCAAGTGCTGGAATTAAAGGCGTGCTCCACCACTGCCCTGCAATAACAATTGGATCTTTTAAGTTGTTTGTCTCTTATTTGAAACATTTCTTCTTTTTACATTTTTTTAAATATGTGTGAATGTTTAGCTCAAAAGTTTATCTGTATAGCACATACCCGCCTGGTGCTAGTAGACATCATAAGAGAGTATCAGATTCTCCTTAAAATGGAATTATGAGTAGATATGAGCAGCCATGTGGGTGCTGGGAATCAAACCCAGGTCCTCTATAAGAAATCTAAGTGTTCTTAACCACGGAGCCATCTGTACAACCTCTGTTTCTCTCTTCTTTCATTTTATTATGACAGCCAATGTAGACCTTCAAAACTACTTGGAAATCACTTAGCTCAATATTCAATTCCTTTTCTTAAGTTCTATTTTCTGTAAGCCTCAAGTACAGAAGCAACTGTCAGCAAAGGTCGTAGCTTCTTTGTGGAAGGGATGGCCGTCACTCCAGTTTTCAGCGCTGTGACCTTCTTTTCCACCTGAGACCTTCTCTGGGTGGCCTCACTGTCCATGTTTCTACCAACCGCTTATTTCCCCAGCATTCCCTTAGTGTTCTCTAACATAACTGACCGCTCTCTGCACCTGTCTACTTTTCTTTCTGAAAAGGTCCATTTATAGTAATACAGGATTTTCCCATGTGCAGCTCAAACTCCAACCTTGTCAGAATCCAGAACTGTGGATTAGAGCAGCACCCTTACTCCTTGGTACCAGTACTCCTGTCTTGGCTTTGGCTATGCTGGTGGAATGCCATGGATGCTAGCTTTTGAACATAAACATTTCTCATGGCTCTGTGCTCTCACATAGTGGAAGGCACTGGGAAGCTCTCTGGGGGGGGGTGGTATTTTTGTAAGGACAGTGCCCAGTTATGAAAGTGTTGTCCCCACAACCTAACCCCTGCTCAAGGTCTCACTTTCTAATACCATCCCATTGAATGGTGTTATGTCAACAGAGGAGTTGGTGAGCTGGGGCATGAACATCCAGTCCGTAGTTCTTGAGGACATGTTTAGCCCATAGTCCAGTACATGTCCTGCAATGTACATATCTCTGTATGTAAGTGACCTCCAACATCACATCCATAGGTGTGGTATCTTCTGCCATTCAGCTCTAGTAAACCGTGTCCTAGAATATCTTATCATCCATCTTTTAAAAGTATGTTATTCATTTTATGTGTATGAATATTTTTGTTCTGCATGTATGTATGTATACCATATGTGTGCTTGTGCCATCAGTCCTGAAGAGGGTGATGATCATCAGATCCTCTGAAATGTGAGTCTGGGGATGTGAACCTGGGTCCTCTGCAAAAGCAGCAAGTGATTTTAAATTTCTGAGCCAGCTCTCTAGCCCCCTACTCAACCTTGTAACAACATTGGAAAACAACATTATAGTCTCTAAGAGTTCATGCTAGAAAGGAGAATTTAAAAGATACAAAATCACTTCATTTTTTTTCTCTATAGTCCCTTGATTTCCAATGATTATCTCAAGACAGTGGTAATACAAAAAGGTCAAGGCAATTTTGTGGTTCTCATCTGCTCTTTGGAGAAAGCTGCGCCCTACAGCCATCTGTGGGCAACACCTGAGTAGTTAGGTTGCAGCTATCGGAAGGACTTTAGAGCAGCAGTTACCTCCGGTAACTGTCATATTTTACCCTGGACTCAGGTCACGTGTGCTAACCTTAAGTATCCTGCACAGGTAAGTCGAGTGGCCCACAGATCCATCAGATAATTTTAGGATTATCTAATCCTGTTATTATCTAATCCTATTAATATCCTAATTACCTAATACATGCAGATCATTTACACTGTGTCTTAAATCTCTTCTTCAATGAAATTTCTCCTCAGAACTGCTTTTGGGGTTTTTCTGTGTGCATGCTATAATTACCGGTCTGTGTTTCACGCCCTGTTTTACTCCTCCTCTCTCCGACTCAGTCAGTTTCTGAATGTCCCCTTCTGTGATCTTTCCTTGTAGCGGCACTCTCTGGGTGAAGCTTTGCATAAGTCTATCAACAATGTAAGTGAGCGGCACTTACAGTTTGTGCACAAGGCATGTCGCCCTTTTCGTTTTGCATAACAACA
>JADRCD010224538.1:0-11039 GCA_019843815.1 Montemys delectorum | reverse complement strand
AGGGAAGAGCCCCCGACTTGATGACCTCCTATTTGTAAGGGAAGAGCTTCCCGACTTGATGGCCTCTTAAAACCCTGATTCCTAGTTACTTCCCTGACAATTGAAACAAGAGTGTTTTTGGGGAGAGCATGATTTTCAATAGTAGCATTATTTATGTCTCTAATTAAATATATCAGTGAACCTCATGTCTGTGTGTGTTCATTTAGAGGGTTCCTATACTGCAGTGAATTCATGATTTCATCAGTTAAGTCATGTCTAGAAGATACTGTTTTGTTCCTGTTCCCCTTGACCTCTTTTAACAGTCTTTAATGCGTTTTCTTCAGTGGTCTCTGAGCCTTGTTAAGAGGTGCTGTGATGTAGATGTCCCACTTGAAGCTGAACATTTCACAGATACAGACTTCTGCTTTAACTGCCGTATACCACACAAAGAACCCTCTCTGATGAGATCTGAGAACTCCACCAATTCTTGGGCAGAGATTTGAGTTGCGCAGGCAGTTTGATACTATGTCAATTCAGCAGAGTCATAGCAGAGTCACCTCAAGTGTCTGTTAGCTCTTCAGCCATGAGCTCTCAACATTTGGAGTATCAGACATGGGTTTCTCCTGTAGAGCTCTTCTGAAATCCAGAGGGAAAGCTGTTGGCTACATTGGTGACACTTGTGCCACTGTGGCATCCATGGATCTATCCTGTCATTCTAGTCATTGTCACTCTCAGCATTCACAGATGGGTAAGACTCCAGATGACTTTTCCCACCCTGGGTGGCCTGTGCTGCACGTTATATAGTGTGCATGGTATACTGTAACCGCCACACGGCCACACTGTAACCACCACACGGCCACACTGTAACCACCACACGGCCACACTGTAACCGCCACACAGCCATACTGTAACCGCCACACAGCCAACAGGGAAGAAACTTCCTGTCATCAGCAAGCTGATAGACACTGGACATGTCCAGTGGCCAAGTGCATAGTGTCATCTCAAGGTGACTCTTAGTACTAAGTTTGGTGGATAAGCATAAGCAATGGCAGTAGACTACAAAACACACACACACACACACACACACACACACACACACACACACACACACGAAGCTTTTAGAATAGTAAGTTTCCATGTGACGTTTTAAATTTTCCTTATCCTTGGCTCTGCCTTATTTTCTAGTCCCTGAACGATCTGTAAAAGATGTAGCCATGGAATGCTGCAGCATGAGGGGGTGGAGGAAGGAGCTCATGGTCACTGACCCCAAGCTGTTGAGCAATTGCACACGATGGCTTCTGCAGAGGAAAGAGTGGGCTTCCTTTAAGGATAAGGTCCCTGGTGCTGACCATGCTTCACTGCTTGCACCCTGCTCCATGAGTGTATTGACAGAGCAAATTGGAATTAGTGGACGGGGGTATGGGGAACACATGAAATCGGGAGGAACATGAGGATTGGACTTAGGAGTTGCATATTTTCTGCATACATAGAATTCTCAAAAACTTAAATATTGTTAAAATGTTATTATAGTGTATGGAAATTGTGTTAAGTAAACAGTATGATTTTTCCCTATGGATCCAACCTTCTCTCAATTTAATTCTCATGCCTAGTTGAATTACTATTCCAACTATCCCAGGTGAATAACTCTTAAGAGAAAGTGCTAAATTTGCTTTTCCTAAAAAAAATATATTGTAAGATAAGTTAATTCGTAATATGTTCTGATGTCCTTTAATGAAGAGTGTAAAATTGGCACAGTATGCAATAACTGGTATTAGTGTCTTTGTGTAGTGTGTGTATGTGTGTGTGTTTTTAAGATGAATTTTCTTCTACCCTACCATCTTTTCAGGGTTGGAATTCTTGTTCTTGTTTTTTAACCAGACACTAACAATGTCTATTCAGCATAGTTCTGACTGAAGAGTTTATCAGGGAAGGAGTGCAGAATCAGGTGTTCGTATAGTGTGCCGAGCAGCTGGTGCGTTGCAGAAGCATGCGTGAGTGTGTACAGCCTCACTTCCTGCTGCTTTTCTGCTACCAGAGGAGCAGCTACGTCTCAGTTGCCGATTTGCCTACACATCTTACTTTCTGACACAAAGTGCTTGGAAGTAAGGATGGGCAGTGTTAGGTGAAGGTAAGATAAAGACCATAATATCTAAATTTATAAGGAACCTGAAACACTGGATAGCAAGAAAACAACCTAAGGAAAAAATGGAATCGAGATCTAAACAGAATTCTCAGAAGAGGAAACTCAAATGGCTGATAAAACACTTAAAGAAAAATTCAGTGTCCTTAATCAAGGGACCACAAATGAAAGCTACCTTGAGATTTCATCTTTACTCACCAGAATGCCCAAGATTAATAAAGCAAATGACACATTTGCTGACTAGGGTATGGAGCCATGGGAATGCTCATCCATTGCTGTGGGAGTGCAAACTTGTACAGCTATGTAAATTTGATAACCTCTATATAACTTAGAAGTTGAATATTTTGTGGGTATGTATATTTTCACACATATACATGCACACACGTACATAGACCACACACACACAGACACACGTGCACATATGCATACCCCACATACACACCTGCACACACACAGAGTTTATATTTTTAGTCCAGTAGTAAAAACCTGGTCTGTTTTACAAATATGTTCCAAAACATGCTCTTGAAATATTGCCTTCACTATATTTAGAGAATTCCATGGATAGCTCTTTTACAAGTGTTAGGTTTTCTTTTGTAGAGAAATACTTGGAAATTTAGATTTGTTTTTGTAAAGTTAGAAACATTGAAATAGCAGTAAGGTAAAAAACAGTCCCAATGTTAAATCTCAGCCCCGTCACTCGGAAGGTTGCAGTTGCCAGTGTAGTCCGCTGAGCTTCCAACCTAACCCACCCAGCAAAACAAATTGATTTGCATGCATATATTTTTCTGGAGTTGCTTTGAATACTCATATATGAACACTTATAAATATTAAGGCAATAAGCAATAAAAAGATTTATAAAGCCTTACTTTTTAAAAAATTAAAATTTTCATTCTTTTAAAACAGGGAAGCTGGTTCTCAACTACCAAGTAGATCTTTAATAATATTGTAAACCATTTCCCTAATTACCCATTATTGGAACATCAGGATTGCATTATGTTAGTTTTTATAATTTTTGCTAATATCTAAATTTAAATATAGTTAATAGTTAAGAGAATGTTTGAATAGTTTTTATGGGAACCTTAAATAGTTACAGCGTACTCTGTATAATAAATATTAAATCTTAATAACCGTTAGTGAAATCATTTTTCATTATTCCAAATTTGAGATTAGCATTACAATCTCTGCAAGTTATTGTTTTTCAATTAAAGGGCTGTTTTGAAATCTTGAAAAGATTATGTCTGTCTTAGACTATTGCTGCAGCTTGATCACATTGTAAGGTTCAGATGTGTGATTGTAAGGTTTAGAGTGCATGCCAAGTGACAGCATGAGCAAGTGGTGCCTCCCAAATCTGTGTTTTCAGTTTTTAATAGTTTCATTTATAGTCAGTACAGGTCTGAAAGCAGTAGATACGCACTTCTGGAGATAAGCCAGCTTTAAATTGCTTGCTGCTGTGGATACTCACGTGTAGTCACCGCAGTCCCTGAAACTTTCCTATGTAAGTTGCATGAGGCCTTTCCCATTCAACATTGTACTTCACAGTGTTGCGGCTCTCTTGTTTTCAGAAAGGGTATTAGTATCACACTGTTTTCATTTGGGCAACCCATATGTAGTAGCCTAACGCCATGTTACTGTGCCCTAACACACCATTACTGTGTCTTCATTGTCGACTAATTCCTGATTGAGTCATTTCATGTCACAAAAGAACAAGCACATATATTTTATTAGGAACATATTTTGCAGTTCTTTTTATTGTTAATTTCTTATTATTCATAGTTTATGAATTAAACATAGCATAATGTATGTGTGTGTGTGTGTGTGTGTGTGTGTGTGTAGACAAACCCAGCACATATAAGGGTAGATTTTATCCAAGTTTTCAGTCATCAACTGACAATCTTGGTTTGTATACCCTAAACAAAGAGTATGAGAAATACAGCATCTATTTATATGAAAAAAAAAAAAACAAACTATCTTTTTCAAAAAAAAAAAAAAACCCTATCATTTTCCTTTAGAGATCATAACTGTTGTCTTGAATCTTGCCACTCATAATATGACTTGTGTATTTGTAACATTCAAGCATCAAGTAAAAAAATAGTCCAGGTCTTACTAGAAAGTGGTGAGGTAACTTTTTAAAATGCTAAGAAGAGAACTGCCTCTTAGGTCTGAAGGAAAGAAGCCAGTATGGCCAACAGACAAAACCAGGGGCTTGACTTTGTTCTTGCAAGGCTATATTTGTTCAGAAGATATAGAATCAACGTAAATGTTTCTTGGTGGATAAAAAGAGTAAAGAACACAGACACACAGACCCACACACACACACATATACACATACACATACACATACACACACCATTAGGTATTAAATGGTGAACTTATATCATTTATGGCTACAAGAATGCGTTGAGGACATTGTACTAAGTGCAGTATTTCAGGCCCAGGTATTCAAATGCTGAATGCTATCATACATGGAAGAGCAAAGGCTGAGGTCAGAGGACAAGAGGGAAGGGACATGGTTTCCAGAGTCTGAGAAGAGGGAAGCATCAGGAATGGAGAGAGGAACATTAACAGGTAACACAGGTGCTGTGGCATGGAAAGAATGTCTGTAACACTGGAATATCTGTGGTTAACAGCAGTTAACTGAGAGTGTTACAGAATATCTAGTCCGGGCATTTTAAATGTTACCAATAGAGAGAAATAATGAATGCTTGAGGTAGTGGTTGTGTCTGTCAAATTGGCATGGCCATTACTAACATTGTGTACTACAAATAAGTAAAGTTAGTGTACATTAAAGAAAGTTAACTTTAAGAGGTTATAGAGTACTTCAGAAAATAAAGCAAGTCTTAGAAGTGCAGGACCTCGGTCTCACCCACTGAGACAGTATCTATGTTTTATCAAGATAAGGTTGTTAACATTATATTACATTTTTTGTTTGCTTTTTGAGACAGGGTTTCTTTGTGTAGCTCTAGCTGTCTGGAACTTGCTCTATAGACCAGGCTGTCCTTGAACTCCCAGTGATTCCGCCTGCCTCTGCCTGCCGAGTGCTGGGACTAAAGGTGTGCACCACTTCCACCCAGCTTATAGCACAAGTTGTTATCTGCTTTGGTAAGGTTTGAGATGCTCTGGTGTACAATAAGTTCCTCAAAAAAAAAAAAAAATCAGGACTCAACTTTAGGCTAAGTAATGCTTTCCAAAGATTATTAATTTATAATCAATAATGTTCTAACTGTTGTATTTTGTGGAAATAAACTTGCCACCATGTATGTGAGACTTTTAAAATTGCTAATAAATTTTTTTCTTCGTACAACATATTCTGTTCAAAGTTTCCCTTCTCTCACCTGGATCATCCCACCCTCCCATCCCCATGTCTTCTCTCTCTCATAAAACAAAATAAAACAAAACAAACAAACGACAACAACAACAACAAAAAACCAAATAGGGAAACAAATAAGAGTAAACAATGGGAACAAACTGACAAACAATAGAAGAAACTACAACATAGGAGACAAACCTTAATTAAGGGTTTAGTGCTGAAATACAGTGGGACACTGAGAAAGCAAGGGGAAGGTCTGTTTAGTGTGTGTCGATTGTGTTCATCGACTGGTTTGAAAGTGACACAGGCTGGCTGTATTCTCTGTAGAAGTAGTAAGAGTGACAGCAGCTTTGCTTTTGCTTTCTGCTGTTCAGACATGTGTGTTTGAACTGAGAATGTGGCTTTTCATTTGAGCGCTTACCTGCCGCGGACAAAGCCCGTGTTCAATCCTTGATACTACAGCAAAACCAAAGAAGACTGTGCACGTATGCATCCCTGTGCATCTGTGCATCCCTGTGCATCTGTGCATGCATGTGTGCATGTGCTTGAAAGACTACTCATAGTTTTGTGAGACTTCCCAAATGTACAACTATGTCTATGTCTATATAACTGTGCATATGATTATATGTTTATGTTGTATGTTGTTTGATCAATTTGCCTCGTTTTAAGACTTTTAAGTGTTAAATTGAATTCTTTTCCTAAAATAAGTAAACAATGGTTTATATATATGTGTGTGTGTGTGTGTGTGTGTGTATATCTATCTATCTATCTATCTATATATATATATAGATATATATATCTTTTTACTGACTAGGTAAGATAATTCACTATCTCAAAAACGAATGTAACAGCTGGATTAACTTATTCATATAATTGAAACAACTAAAAGTACAATAAATGGGAGAATGGCCAGTTACAGACACAAGAACCGTTAATCACCATCTCTCTGTTTTTGTTTCTGTCTCTGAGGACAGCTGATTTTCCTCTCTTAGCAGCCATTGTTTTCCTGAAGTTCTTCATCCAGGAAAGGCCTTGTGAAATTTTCCTATCCGCATTGGCATGTTGGTGCGTGTGGTCATTATAATGCTCAGCTGTGTTGTTGGAGTGTCCTAGGTACAACTTCCTGTCATGTCTAGCAGACAGTATCTGGTGGCAGGTGTTCTGGTCTTCTGGCTCTTAGACTCTGTGTACCCTGATTTCTCTGATGATTGATGAGTCTTAGGTATGGAGACTGTTATAGATGCCCTAAGTGTGCTGGGCCTCCCATGGCCACTGACCCTCTACATTGCACATGTCGACTGACCTCTGTAGAGTCGCCATCTGTTGTAAAAAGAGACTTCTTTGATAAGAGGTGTATGTGTGTGTGTGTGGGGGGGTATGCTTAGTTATGTATGTAAAAATAAGTGTTTAGAATGCTGTTGGGAATTCTATTGGTTTAATAAATGGCGGTCATAGTTCTCTTGGGATGTATGACCTCTTGCTGTGGACGACTGACCAGGTTTACAGCACCAGGCATGAATCCTTCCTGTTGAGTAGGCCTTTAGTATAATGAAGCCACTGTTGGCTTCCCCTAAGATAAAAGGGCCAAGAGTGCATCCTTGGGGATATCTCGCTGGTTGGTTATTAGGAGTTCTTGTTGTTTTTATGACTTGGCATCTTGCGTGGTACCTTCAGATATTGTGAAGCTAGTGCTCAAGAAGGAGGCCTCCATGTTAATTCCAGCTTTAATAGTCCAAGCCCTGTGCCCAAAATGTGTCTCATCTTCAGCAACAGGATCTTACCTTCAAGTTCTGTGAGCCCCTGAGAGTCCTGTTTGGTTAGTTCTGTGGTTTTCTTGTGATATCTTTGACACCCCTCTTCCCTCATTCCTACAATCCCTCCTCTCTGTGTTCTGCAAGATTCCCTAAGCTGTGCCTCGTGTTTGGCTCTGTATCTGTTTCCATCAGTTGCTGGGTGAAGCCTCTCTGTGACAGTAGGGCTGGGCACCTGTGTGTGAATATAGCAGAACCCGATATGACTGTGTGGGCTTCGATTTTGACATTTTGGGAGGGATGTTTTGGCCAACAATGATTGCATGTATTTTTGTTTATTCAGGGTCTTTTTTTATGACAGTTTGCCGTGTTACATTATTCTAAACTGTTTTTCTGTTTATCTAGAAATTTGTTTTCCTTCACTTTGTGAAAGCCTTGCTTTCGCTCTACAATAGTAACTGGCAAGGTCACCGCTAAGCCTTGCATTATGCCTGTTGGTCTGTCTCCCTGATCTTCCCATGGACTGTTTTTTCTTTAATTTAATTTACTTGTATTTGTCTCTGTGTTTGTGAGTATAGTTTCCTCATCCAGAGTGGGACGTTTGGTCCACTGCAACTGGGGTTACAGATGGCTGTGAGTCACCTTGTGGAACCTTGGACCCTGAGGGGAATTGACCCTGGGTCCTCAGTGAGATGAGCCAGTGCTCTTAACCATTGAACCATCTCTCCAACTCACATCCCCTTCCCCTTCCCCCTCCTACCCACAATCCTGTTTATAATTTGAATACTGTTTCCACAGTTACTTTCAGTTTGGGCCTCTGTTAAGAAAAACCTCTGGTAGCCTTGTATTTCCAAGGAACTTAGATTTGTCTGTCTCCGTTTCTTTTTTGATTTAGGCGGAGTTTCTTTCTTGACCTTTGACTGGCCCTGAGTTCATTCTGTAGCCCAGGCTAATCCCACACTCATGGCAATCTTCTTACTTCAGCTGCCTGGGACCTAGAATTACAGATATGGCCATCCCCCCAGCTTCTTCTGTGTTTTAAAATGTTGCTATATGAGCATTGTCCCAAAGTTTGCCCTCTGAAAGCTTTAGGGGATTTAATCCCCTCGGCCTCCTTTGTCCCCTTGCTCTTTTCCTGCTAGGAACTTCTATCTTCCTGTAGCTCTCCCTGCCTTCCGGGCCTTTCCATCCCACCCCTCCCCCAACCCAGGACACTTACTTACTATGTGTCTGTAGACACATCTTCTGTATCTTTTGTTATTGTGATCCTTTCCTATGCCTTTCAGGAAAGATCTCCAGGCTGATTCTGAAGGCAGTAAACAGCTGTGTTTATTTTAGTTCTCATCTCTATTTCCAAAATCATTTCCATTGCTTTAGAAATGATTTAAAGGCATAGTACCTGTGTGCACAGTCTGCAGGAGACAGCCGGGAGAGCTTAGTTCTCAGCTGTGAGCAGTACCAGCACGGGGAACGGACTGACTGGTACTTTACTAGCTGGGGATTCAGTTTGTCTCAGAAACATTTGTCCCTGTCCTGGCCATGGTTTGGTGCCATCTAGTGGTCCTTTAGCCTCTGGCTTGAATTTCCATGAACAAAATTTAGTTTTCTTTGATGGAGATCAGAAGATCAGGAGATCAGCAGTAGTTTTAAGACACCCAGTAGAGTCATTTCTTGTTTTGTGAGGCAGACTGGAGTCGTTGTCTGGGTGAAATGTGGTCTTAGAAGACGCCTTCTCTCTTTCCTGTAAAGATGACATTCCCTGGCATGGGTTACTGCCTTCTGCCCCTTCCACATTTCTGCCAGAAGGGGATGCCAGTGTTACATGTTTAGGTTTTAAAATGTTTTTGATGGGTGGATATTTTTCATAGTTTATTTCTAGATCAATTCTGATTCCCAAGGTGTAGCTACTCTATACAGCAGGGCAGTGTGAGTTGGAAGGGGCTGAGGCCAGCATGTGGTCACTATGTGCCTGTGTGTGTGTCTGCTGGTTTTCTACACAGGGGTTCACCTCCACACCATTAGATGCCTGAAGTAGTCTCATACTGATGTTGGAGCTTTGCTGCAGACTTTCAGTGGTGATGTGATGATCGTCCATTCGTTACTTATCCTCAGGAGATGCAAGGGCAGAAACCTTTCTCAAAACACACTTCTGCACAAAGAAGAGCCCAGCACCCTGACCCCATCACATACCAATTTTTTTCCTGTCAGTTTTTTGCTTTTTCTTTCCTCAATTGTGTTTATATATTTATGGGTTTTTTTGAGTGTTGAATTAGAGATCTTGTATAGAGAAGCACATTCTGAATCTCTGATCTAAAATATAATATTGAATATTAGGAATTTTAATAGACTTGCTTTATTTATACATGATGTTCTCTTGGGTCAATTCTCTTAAATTCCTGACCCTCAGTGCTTGGAAAGCTATATTTATGATTTTTTCCCCTCAAATTCAAAATCTGCTGACATAAGAACAACCAGTAGCAGCAGAAATCTGTCAGGTTCAGGTTCAGGTTCAGGTGTGTGTGCAAGTGCTTTCCTTATGAGCTCGAAACTGCTCTGAATATTACCTAGCATATTTTTATTATATTTAGTTTTTTAATTGTTTAATGTAATTTTAATTTATAGCAGTAGAATTTCTTTTAAATTCAGTGTGCTATTACTTCAGAAATGTATCCTGGTCAGACTTCGTTGGCTTCCCTACCAACTATATAGGCGCCTAGTGTGTTTTGCAGAAGCCAGGTGTGGGAGTTTGAATGAAAATGGCTCCCTTACACCCTTCTGTCCTACCTTACCCCACCCCCAGCCTGTTAGGAGGTGTGGCTTTATTGAGGTAGGCTTGGCCTTGTTGGGGGAAGTGTGTCACTGGGGATGGGCCAAAGCTTAGATGCACAAGCCATGGCCAGCGTGGCACTCTCTTCCTCCGGCTTGTGGATCCAGATGTAAAGCTCTCAGCTCCTTTTCCAGCACACATGGACATTTTAATATATTCAACTGTTCATGGCAGGCATTCTTAGAGCTTTGCCAAGTGGCGCCTGTGGGCGTAGATTAATGTCTCAGTTGCCCATTGGTGAGTTAAATGTATTTCTAACAGGATCTGACACTGAATATTACCTGATAAAGTCCCTATTAAGTAATAAGTCTTAAGTTAATGATAGCGATTATTATCATCTAAACTTTCTGTTTTTAGGGAACTTATGATCTGAATGTTTCTAACATCTGAATTCTAAGTTCCATCTCTCAAGATTTCTGTAGGCGTATAGTTTTCATAACCTACTTTAATAAGGGTTCAACCTCCCCTCTAGCCCACCACCCACCAGAGGTAGTAGAAAAGGAAGGTTATTGAGATACTGGGAAGTGGACCTTCCCAGAGCTATTTAGAAATAATTCTTTGAGGCGATTCCAATCTTCGTTATTCTCAGTCCAGTCCATTGGTAAATAGCAGCCATGAATCAGCAGCTGTAGTCCAGTCCATTAGGCAGGCACCACACAGGAATCAGCAAGGGCCGTTCAGTCCAGAAGAGACCTGAAGCTAGCTCAAGTCCATGGCAGAAGTGGCAAGAAGCTACAGGACTGGAAGTTCTTTGGTAATTTTCTCTCTATGACGGACGTCACCACCATTGTTGAAACAAAGTTCAACAGTGCAATGAAAGGCGAACCAATACATGTGTGTAGTCAATGGAGGTTAGAAAGGCGGAGCAGAGCAAACCAGTGCTCTGGCTCCCGGTGTTTGGAGAGTCATGTGTAAATATGCGTCCTTTCCTGTGTCTGCTTTAGCAGAACACCCTTTCACTGTGTGCCCCAGCAGAACATTTGGCATAACTGACTTCTGAAAGAAACCAGATGTTTCCACTTCAGATTTCCCTCT
>JADRCD010224537.1:0-41625 GCA_019843815.1 Montemys delectorum | reverse complement strand
TTGGTTTGGTTTGGTTTGGTTTGGTTTGGTTTTTGAAATAAAGATCTAGCATGGACTAGCCTTAAATTAAAATTCCATATGCCTTGGCCCCCTAAGTAGCTAGCTTGTAGGCTCCATTATTAGGCCTACCTACTCATAGCTGAGTGTACTGGCTCATACCTTTAATCCCAGCACAGGGGTAGAAGGCAGCTCTCTGAGTTTGAGGCCAGCTTGGTCAGATTTTAAACGAGTGACCATCTGGAGATAAAACAAAGGTAACAAATCTGACTTCCTTAGTGCACACTAATTTTTCACTGTGGGTGTGAACATTTTGGGGGTTTTTCTTTGCCTTTTGATGATCTGATATTTCCTTTTAGTTTTTTTATTTCCTTTTTTATTTTTTTTTTAAATTTCAAAATAAATTCTTCATCTTTTTTTCTTCAAATGATTTGAAAGACAATCTTTTTAAAAGTTTTATTGCATTATGAGAAAAGTTACATGATTTCAATTTATCTGAATTTGTTAACATTAAAAAACATTTTAAGTAAATAGAATTAAATCACATTCTTGTTTCCTTTTTGTACCCCAACTCCTCCCAGAGACCCCCCTTTAATACCTACAATATCTTTTTTGTCATATTCTTTAAAATTTATAAAATATTATAACAATACAAATAAGTATTATAAAAGTTGTTTGATATAAAACATCAATTTAACAGTCTTATGTAGATGCTTATCTACACCAATACTGAAAATACATATGTTTTTCTCAAATTTTAAATAACTCCAAACATTAACTGTATATTTCAAAATAATACATCACTACTAGTATTTTCTTTTTCTTTTTTTTTTTTTTTTTCTTTTTTGCTTTTCGAGACAGGGTTTCTCTGTGTAGCCCTGGCTGTCCTGGAACTAACTCTGTAGACCAAGCTGGCCTTGAACTCAGAAATCACCTGCTCTGCCTCCCAAGTGCTGGGATTAAAGACGTGCGCCACCACCACCCGGGTAGTATTTTCTTAAAAACATAAATATATAAAGTCTTTTTGTTTGTTTGTTTGTTTTGTATTTAGTAGAACTTAAAATCTTGGCTCTTACTTTGGTACAAGCCCAAAATAAGAACAATTTTAAACATTGGATTTCATTGTAATAAGGCTCTCTCAATGACTCTCACATCACCAAAGGATTTTAATTACATCATAGCTAAGCTGAGAGTTGACAGTTCTGCTGCGCCAAGGAATGAATTGTAGGCATAATTTTTGGATATTTGACTTGAGTGAGTGACTTTATTCTCAGTTCACAGAGAACAGGTTACATTCATTTAAGAAATGGTGTGTGTATTAAGATGGTCTATCCATAAAGTCATTCACCAACTGTTTCAATGAACAATGGTTCTGCTTGGAGGGTGGCACAGACATTAGGTGAAGGTAAGAATCTGGTTCATTGGCTGTGATGATTTGTAAAAGCATTCATCTCAGAGAAAAAGTAACTTATAAAGTCCTCTTCTTCAAACTTGATACAAGAGTTACAAACGTCAAGCAAAGCATTCAGTCTCACTCTTTGTTGTTCTCTAGGAGCCACCTCCCTAGTTAATCGTCTATGTTTCTTTTGGGTATATAAATACTTTTGAAATATGTAAGCTGTTCTGAAAACCGTAGTATAGTATAAAAGTATAAAATAAACAATACTACTAGTAGAGAGGCTGCGATAGGAGAAGCAAGCTCTCAAGACCATTATGTCGTACACAGCAAGTCACGAGCAAACTAGCTGAAAATGTATATGGATTATATAATATTGGACCTATTTCTCCAATTACCAAATTAGACCATTGGATGACAAATCAACAAATTCCTTATATTTTTTTATTTCAATTGATTAGGATTTGGTGGTTATATTAATTTTCATATTAAGATATTAAGAAAAAATAATTATCACTTCCTATTGTTTTTGTTATAAGAGGTAGAATTAGGTTTGTGTGGATTTGTTGAAAGATTACTTTCTTGCTTCTTCTAGGGTGTAGTTTCGCTCCTTATGTTGATGTTTTCCATCTATTATCCTTTGTAGGGCTGGGTTTGTGGAAAGATATTGTTGTTTTGTCATGGAATATCTTGTTTTCTCTATCTATGGCAATTGAGAGTTTTGCTGACTATAGTAGCCTGGGCTGGCATCTGTGTTCTTGTAAGGTCTATATGACATCTGCCCAGGATCTTCTAGCTTTCATAGTCTCTGGTGAGAAGTCTGGTGTAATTCTGATAGGCCTGCCTTTATATGTTACTTGACCTTTTTCCCTTACTGCTTTTAAAATTCTTTCTTTGTTTAGTGCATTTGGTGTTTTGATTATTATTTGACGGGAGGAATTTCTTTTCTGGTCCAGTCTATTTGGAATTCTGTTGGCTTCTTATATGTTCATGGGCCTCTCTTTTTTAAGTTAGGGAGGTTTTCTTCTAGAATTTTGTTGAAGATATTTACTGGCCCATTACCTTGGGAGTTTTCACTCTCTTCTGTACCTATTATCCTTACGTTTGGTCTTCTCATTGCGTCCTGGATTTCTAGGATGTTCTGGGTTAGGAGCTTTTTGCTTTTTACATTTTCTTTGTTGTGTCAATGTTTTCTATGGTATCTTCTTCTGCCCCTGAGATTCTCTCTTTTATCTCTTGTATTCTGCTGGTGATTCTAGCAATTATGACTCCTGATTTCTTTCCTAGGTTTTCTATCTCCAGGGTTGTCTCTCTTTCTGCTATCTTTATTGTTTCTATTTCCATTTTTAGATTCTGGATGGTTTTGCTCATTTCCTTCACCTGTTTGATTGTGCTTTCCTGTAGTTCTTTAAGGGATTTTTGTGTTTTCTCTTGAAGGGCTTCTAGCTGTTTACCTGTGTTCTCCTGTATTTCTTTGACGGTGCTATTTATGTCTTTCTTAAAGTCCTGTATCATCATCATGAGACGTGATTTTTTAATATCTGAATCTTGCTTTTCTGGTGTGATGGTGTGTCCAGGACTTACTATGGTGGGAGAATTAGGTTCTGTTGATACCAAGTAACCTTAGTTGGTGTTGCTTATGTTCTTGCCCAGCACCATCTGGTTATCTCTAGTGCTACCTGCCCTTGCTAAATCTGACTGGAGCCTGTCCTTCCTCTGATCCTGGTTGTGTCAGAACTCCTCAGAGTCAAGCTGTCTCTGGGATCCTGTGATCCTGGGCTTGTTAGAGCACCTGGGAGTGGAGCTTCCTCTGGGTATTGTGGAGCTGGCTGCAGAGTTTGTGCCCAAGGTCTGCTCAGTGTACCAGCCCAGAGAATCCGAAAGGAACCTTAGCCACTGGGCTGGTGGAGTTCCTGTGTGCCTGGTCCCGCTGGTCTCAGTTACTCCTGGTGTTCGGACAGATGTTGTGTCCTCCTCATCTCTGATCCTGGACGAATTAGAGCGCCTGGGAATGGAGCTTCCTCTGGGTGTTATGGGACTGAGTGTAGAGCTTGCGCCCAAGGTCTCTTTTTTAAATTTTTTAAGTACCTTGCAAGTAAGCATTGTCTTACCTTTTATTTCATCTGTTCTAGGAAGAGGCTGCAGAGGGAAGTAATCCAACATCCAAGATGGAGGCTGGTCCTTGGAAGTATGTTAAACATGAAAACCTTATCTTGTGAGAATTTTACAGTACATGAAAAATATGCTATATTGTCCTCTGGAGTTGTAGTCCCATAAAATGTTCTAAAATAGAAACTCTTTTTTTCATTTTACAGATGTATTCCACAATCTGTCTTTGTCTATTTGTATATTTTACACCTTTTGCCTTTTTGGATTGTTTCATGAGATAGAGACTCTCTGTAGTCTTGGTTGTCCTGGAGGTCACCATGTAGAAGAGGCTAGCATCCAACTCACAGAGATCCTTGTGCCCCCTGAGTACTGGCATTACTAGTGTGTGCCACTATACCTGGTTTCTCAGTTACTGCGCTAAGATTCCACTTATAGCCCAGGCCAGCCTCAAATGTGGGCTATTCCTGCCTCTGCTCCCAGGGACTGGCGTAAGAAGTATGCAGCATCACTTGTAGGTTAGACTATTTGTTTTCATATCGTTACCTCCTGCCAGCATACAAAAATCCATTTAATGTTTGGCCTGGTTGTACTTTTTGTTGATTTTCATCTGTGTATAGTTTAATTAGTAGTGCTACCTTAAGATGTAGATCCCTAACTAATTCTTAAAGATTTGGTTGGATATATAGAGCAGAAAGGCTGCCATTAATACTAGAAATTCTGGTTTAGAGAGATTACTCAATAGTTAAGAGAATTTCCTATTCTCACAGAGGTTTCAAGTTCTGTTCCCAGCATCTTGAATGTAGTTCCAGCTCTGGAAGACGTGATCTCCATGAGCACTAGCACACACTGGACACACATGGACTTCGGTAGTAAGATCTTAGCTCATATCGTGAGATGTTCAGTATACAGAAACATTTATACAATGTAGGTACCATTTTCTTACCCTCTAGTAAGGAGGGAAATCTGCTCATGCTAGAATATGGCAAGGCTCAGGATCAAGGTTATCTTGGGGAATTTTGTTTTAGGGTATAAGAAGTCGGGCAGAGAAACAGCCTCTGCTTTGTATCTTGGTTTTTGTATTTGATCTGGGTATGTTTTAGATGTTAATAACCACTTTCTTGTCATTCCTGGTCATGGCCCTGAGATCTGTGACAACTTAAAATCTTTAACCAATTTTGAGGTGATAACCTGTCACACTCTGAGTCATAGAACAGTTATGTACGTTGCCTAAAACATTGCCAGAAAGTGGTAGCACTCACCACTAGTTTTCTCTGTGCCTCCAGTTGATACTTCCTCTGATATTTCTAGAGCACAAAACAATGCTGAGAGAATCTTCGCTCTAATGCCAGAGAAGAATGCACGCTCCTACTGCACAATGATCCGAGGGATGGTGAAGGTACTTTAATTTATTTATTTGTATTTATTTTATTTTTTTAGCTTTTCAAGACAGGGTTTTTCTGTGTAGCCCTGGCTGTCCTGGAACTCACTCTGTAGACCAGGCTGGCCTTGAACTCAAATCTGCCTGCCTCTGCTTCCCAAGTGGTGAGATTAAAGGCGTGCGCCTGGCTGTTTGTTTATTTTTATCTTGAAGATCCATGGAGTTTGTTCTTTTCCACCCCTATACTAACAGGTTTAGAAAATGCTGGGGATCATGAATATATGCATAATGTGATATTTAGGGGGTCAGTTTTAAGCAAGATACCTATTTGCTTCATGTATTTTTCAATAAGCATAACATGAGAAGGTTATATTTTTTTGAGACAGGGTCTCTGTAACCTTAACTGGCTGGACTAGCAGACAAGACTCATGCACATCTGCCTGCCTCATTACAGGTTTTCCACAATACCTGCCAAAAATAAATTCTTTTTTTTCTTTTCAAACAAGCTCACTGAAATTATCTGCACTGACCTCAGACTAAACAAGTCTTCCCAGAATAATTGGGATCCTGGGCATACACTACAGTACTTAAAGTGATTATTTTATATAATATCTTGTCAGCCTATGCCGTCTACAACCTGTTAAATGAGATCCTAATTATGTCTTTGTATCAGTCCTCAAAAATTTTTGAATTTAGCAGCATTTCAGATTTTTGATTAGGGATGAACAACCCTTCATTAAAGTTTTTCGACTTTTTTTTTTTTTTTTTTTAAAGATTTATTTATTTATTTTATGTATGTGAGTACACAGACACACCAGAACACCAGAAGAGGGCATCAGATCCCATTACAGATGGCTGTGAGCCACCATGTGTTTGCTGGTATTTGAACTCAGGACCTCTGGAAGAGCAGTCAGTGCTCTTAACTGCTGAGCCATCTCTCCAGACCCAGTTTTGCGAGTTTTTAACATTAATGTATGTATTCATGCATCTGTCTATGTCTAAGTTTATATTAATGGTGTTGGTAGATGAGTGGGTATTGGGCTTTTTGGAGTCCTACAGGCATGGGAATGAGAACTCCAATCCTTTTGATTGAGCACTAAACTGTCTTAAGGACTGAGCCCATCTCCCCCACTTAGACTAACATTTTAGAGCAGAGGGCTTGTTGGAAGCTTCCCAGTGTGTGTTGGAAGATGTCCCAAGTGTATTGTCTACCCCATTTCTACCCATTAGATGTGAGTAACTTGTTTGTGCCTTATCCTCAGTTGTAACAACTGAAACTGTCTCTAGGCATTGCCAGTGCCTTCTGGAAGAAACCCACTACACTGGGATACAAGCTTCCCAAGAGTAGGAGGAGTCTTCTGTGCTTTGTGCTCACGTTCCTGGTTGGGGAGACTTTGATGATGTTCACTTTTTCCTCTCCAGCACCGAGCTTATGCACAGGCGTTGAACTTGTACACTGAGTTATTAAATAACAGACTTCATGGTGAGTTTAAGGACCCCTCACACCTCTGTGTTCCTCTAACACAGTGGTTCTCAATCTTCCTGATGCTGTAACCCTTTAATACAGTTCTTCATGTTGTGGTGATCTCCAACCCATAAAAGTATTTTCATTACTACTTTATATCTGCAATTTTGATACTGTTTTGGATTGTAATGTAATATGTGATATGTGACCCCTAAAGGGTCATGACCCACACAGGTTGGAAACTGCTGTTCTTACCAAGAATCAATGAGCTCTTTGGATTTTGCGCCAGTTGTTTGGGGAGTAGGGGGTGTTTTTGTCTTGTTGTGCTCAGGATTAAAGTGGGAGTGGAGAACTAGTTCCAAGCCCTTACTGTGATTAGCTAAGACACCAAGACTGACCAATTTCTCATTTTCAGCTTTTATGAGGTGAATTTTTAACCTCAAGTTTTGTTACTTTTCCTTTGCAGCTGATGTATACACCTTTAATGCATTAATTGAAGCAAAAACATTCATAATCCATGAGAAATTTGAAGATAAATGGAATGATATACTGGTAAGCAACCAGCTTCTTTATCTTGTAGCTACCTTACTTAGAAAGTTTAATTTAGCATTTCTATCGTAGTCATTGCTCTCATGGGACAACTGGTGCCTGTCTCCCAGGAAAAAAGAAAGCACTGATTCATCAGTCACCATATAGCGTGAATTCAGGAAGAGCTGCAACAGTTCACTGTAATTTTTTTTGTTGTAGGTTACAAAACTAACATACCTATTTTAATTTTAGTCAGAGATGACAAGTTGAAAACACTAGAAAGGATTTTGGACAAAACTTAAAAGTAGAACATTTTTATCCTATAGTGATCTGTTCTTAGGTTATTTTATACGTTTGTTTGTGTTGTCTCAGATTGCAGATAGACACCATGATTCCTTGCATGGATGATAGAATGGAGAGACAAAGGCTCCTTGATCACATGATAATGTTAGACTTTGCTGTCCCCGCAGAGGTAGTACTTAGTCACAGTTCTTGGTTTTTCTGATTTTCTTTAAGAAAAGACCTCACTGTGTAGCTCTTACTGGTCTGGAACTTGCTATGTAAGCCAAACTTGCTTTGCACCCACGGAGATCTTTTGTTTCTGACTCTCAGGTGCTGTATTAAAGATGTGGGCCAGACTGTTCATTAAAGTATAATTTTTAAGTGGGAGTATGGATGTTAATTTGTTTTACATGTAGCCACAGAATAAAGTTCTCTCAACAGTTTTGGCAAATTACCTTGGAGTAAAAAAATATTTCCTGTTTTGGATTTCCCCAGGATCTATTGAAACATATGGCTGCACAGAAAGTGAAACCAAACCTGCAGACGTTTAATACAATATTGAAATGTCTCTGGAAGTTTTACTCACTTGGAAGGTTACTGGCCTTACAGATACTACGTGAAATGAAACATATTGGAATAGGTAAGGAATCCACACTGAAGACGAGGTGCTGAGATGGCTGCTGGGCTCAGCCACAAAAGCGGGGAGTGTTTCCATCCTTACCGTCATTCTGTTAAGGTTCTCTTACTGCATCTGTAACTTCATGTACAGTTGGCCCTTTGCATCGGTTGTATCGATCTCAGCATTCAACCCCAGATAAAAATGTCAGGAAAAAAAATAATTGTAAAACAGCTTTTGGTCAGTAATTCTGGAATAATACAAGAAGTATTTGCCTAGATTTTAGAGCGTATCAGATGTTACAGGTGGTCTAGAAATGTTTTGAAGTACACATTAGGGTATCTATGGGATATATGCAAATACATCACCATATCATATGAGGACTTGAGCATATTAATAGCCAGGCATCAGTGGGGTTCTTGGTTTATGTCGCCATGGATACCAAGTGATGGGCGCACCTTATACTTGGTGTTCT
This sequence comes from Montemys delectorum, assembly GCA_019843815.1. Taxonomy (NCBI): domain Eukaryota; kingdom Metazoa; phylum Chordata; class Mammalia; order Rodentia; family Muridae; genus Montemys; species Montemys delectorum. The sequence goes on along the minus strand of JADRCD010224537.1, from coordinate 33,379 downwards.
TTACAAGAAGTACAAGGTTGCTTATGTATCTGAGAGACATTTTTTTTTGTAGCTCTCTTGATTTTGATGGAAACTGATTGCTTTGTTAGCCAGCTTTAAATTCCAGGAAATTTTTCTAGCATGATTAGATACTGTAACCCAAATTGTGTGCCCACGTGTTGTAGATATTTCAGTAATTAATTCAAGATTAGGTGGGCATTGGTTGGCTTCATGGTGCTTTGCTGTTCTCGGTGATCGGTCACACTTGTATGACTATGGCAGAGTGCTGCTGTCTTTAGGGTGATCTCATCTTTATGAGATGAGCTAAAACTGTCTTCAGAGGAATAGAAATAGTAACATTGTGTTTCAGCTTTATTTTGGATAGCTGTGTTTTTACTGTTTTGTTTTTGTTTTTGTTTTTCTCCTTTACCTGGTAATTTGAGAACCGTCCCTTGCCACATACTATCATATTATTCGCCTCTTTTATCAGAAAGGTATGTATAACCTTACTTTATCTTGATTTGTATGTAAATTGACCATCTCCGTTGAGTTGTTACAATTGTTAAAGTATTTGCTCTATATTTGAATTGAGAACAGAGAATTCACTGTGTGTAGTGGTGAGTACCTTTATTTAATCCCAACACTCAGGATGGGGAGGCAGGTGGATCTCTGAGTTCAAGGGCAGCCTGGTCTACAGAGGGAGTTCTAGGACAGCCAAGGCTACATAAGCCATGTTTTCAGGAAGGAAAAATAAATAAAAGAGTTCAGAGGCCAGAAAGATGGCTCTAGGGTTAAGAACACTGATTATTCTTCCAGAAGACCCAGGTTCAATTCCCAGCAACCATGTGATGGCTTAAAATCATCTATAACTCCAGTTGCAGGGGACTCAAAGCTGCTGCTGGCCTCCAGGGGCCCTAGACATGCATAAGCATACTAGACATATAGACAAAAACCCACATGAAATAAAAATAAATAATAATTTAAAAATAGAATTCAGTCCACATGGTTGCATGCCTGTAATCCTACACCAACACCTAGGAGGCAGAAGCAGAATCAAGGTTGGAGACATTGCATGACTAGTGGTACCCTGGATTGCAATATAAAATACAAACTTGGAGAGGACTGTAAAGTGTACTGTATCATTCTTGCACTACAAAAAAGAATAGGCAAGGTAGGTTGTACTTAAGGGTTTCTTTTGGTCTTTAGACTTGTGCTACTCAGTATAATAGCTTAGTAGCCATACGTAATTAGGTAGTTTATATTATTTTTAAAATAATTGACATTAAGCCTTACCAGTCTTACTCTTTCCTTTGTGGGTTCTAAGAATCAAATTCTATTATCAGGCTTGGCAGCAGTTGCCCTTCTCTTACAGCAAACCATCTCAGTGACCCTCAATGTGCCCTTTCTTTTTTGGTTTTTTTGAGACAGGGTTTCTCTGTGTAGCCCTGGCTGCCCTGGAACTCACTCTGTAGACCAGGCTGCTCTTGAACTCAGAAATCCACCTGCCTCTGCCTCCCAGGTGCTGGAAATAAAGGTGTATGCCACCTCTGCCCAGCATGTGCCCTTTCCGAATCTGCCATCTACACTCCTGCCAGTCATCTTCCTCGGTGATTCCTCTTCTCTTGTCACATCTCATATATGAACATATGCACCTGTGTAATCTAGATTATTATTTGAAAGAGAAATGTAATATTTGTGTGAGTATAACATAGCTGTACTTAATATGCTTATCTCCAATTCTGTATTCCTACAAATGAGACTTAACTGTTACCCTTAAAAAGATCTCCGTGTATTTCAGACCTGGTGGCACTTGTCTGTAATCCCAGAATTTGAGAAGTCAGAGAAAGCATGTCAGATGTTTTCCAAGCCAGTGGATACTATATGAGTCTAAGGGATAGAGGGGAACTTGGAAGATAGGTCAGTCTTTAAAATGCTTGTTACATAATCTAAAAACTATAGACTTTGATCCCTAGAACACAGGTACACAGTTATAGAACTAGCAGAAACAGGTAGATCCTTGGGGCAATCCAACATAGCCCTTTTTTTCCTTCAGTTGCTCCTGTCATTGCATTTTATCAAAGTACCAAGAGAGACCCTATTTCAAAAAGGCTGATAGTTCAGTGGACTAAGTGCTTGCCTTGCAAACCTTGAGAACTTAAAATTGGATTCCAGAACCAATATAAAGCTAGACTAGGTAGTGGGCATCTAATCCAGTGTTCCACAGTGAGATGGGAGGAAGTGTTTAGGGAGTCCCAGAAGCAGCTCACAGGTAAATCTCTGATCCATGATATTTCTACCTTAGTGTTGGTATTAATAATCATTTGCCACATAACACTGTGCTACTGATTTTTGGTTTCTCAAGACAGAGTTTCTCTGTATAGCCCTGGCTGTCCTGGAACTCACTCTGTAGACCAGGCTGGCCTTGAACTCAGAAATCCTGCCTCAGCCTCCCAAGTGCTGGGATTAAAGGCATGTACCACTACCACCCGACACTGATGTCGTCCTTTTTAGAGAGTCCTTGCCTGTGCCACTGTTTTGAAATGTCGTCCCTTCGGTGGTTTCTCTCCAGCAGTTTCAGAGTGCTAGGTCTTACATTAGAGTCTGAATTATTTATTTTTGAATGATTTTTGTGCACAGACTTTTTTTCTATATATGAAAATAGAATTTTGAGAGCTAAGAGACGGTTTAAGTCAATGGTTCTTAACCTTACTGTTGATGCAACCCTATAATATAGTTCCTCATGTTGTGGTGACCACCAGCCATAACATTACTTTTGTTGCTACTTCATAACTGTAATTTTGGTTTGTTATGTATTGTCATGTAAATATATGATATGCATCCCCTGTGAAAGAATCGTTTGACAAGGGGTTTCGACCCACAAGTTGAGAACTACTGGTTTAAATGCTTATGAGAACTTGCTGATCTTCTACAGGACATATGCTCTGCTCCACAAGCTTACCCACCAGGTTCTGGGGATATGCTGTACTCTTCTGGACTTTGGGAACACCTATTCACATTCACATGTATTAATGGATCTCGCCCTGAGAGTCATATATCAGATATCGTGCTATCAGATACTTACATTACCATTCATAACAGTAGCAAAACAGTTTTGAAGTAGCAACAAAATAATTGCCTTATTAGTATTCAGTTGTCTTTTTAAAAACCCAGTTATTTTGCTGTGTAGCATAGTGTCTTGAACTTGCTATGTAGCTCAGGTGAGCCTCTGATTCATGATCTTCCTACCTTAATGTTTGGATTAATAAGTATGTATGGCTTGTGTGACTTCTAAGAACAATCCCATCCACTAAATTTGCAGTTGGGTTTGGTTTTGGCTTCTTTATCTGACTTGACTTTAAAAGAACACAGGTACCACTAAATAATTTAGTTAAGTGTTGGTTTGGGATCTCTGGGTGTTGGCATTCGCCCCATTCCAAAGAAATTGGAGCTTCTTAAGAGATGCTAAGGGTAAAGTCTAAGTGATATCCAAGGATGGGTAGGGCTTGGGGCTATAGCAAGGTTTTGGCCCTTCCTGCCCAGCTTTTCTGCCAGATCTTAAGCTAAAGATAGAAGCAACAGATAGAAGGTGTTTGTAACTTCAGGCTGTGAGGTTGATAGTGCTTATAGAAGTGGACTCCTGATAAAACCCATTTGCCTTGCTTTTTCGCAGGCAAAATGCCATCCCTCATCATCTATGACATCATGAATGAATTAGAGGGAAGAACATTTTCACCACAGGACCTTGATGATGGTAGGTACAGAAATTGTTTGTGCTTTCCCCCAGCTAATTCATGTAGTTTGCCTGAATGCTATTAGAGGCCTTATGTTTTGAGCAATGTTTGTTTAGCTAAGTAATAATATTTGGATTAAACATTCTGAAAAAGCCGAGTGAGTCTATAACATCAGTGTTATTGATATGAAAATGTTACATCCACACCAACCAAACCTCTTGTGAACTTTGGTTTTCAGATAAATTTTTTCAGTTGGCCATGCATGTGGTAAGTGCCATTTTATTACGTTCTTCGTTCCTGCTCCGTGGGCCCCTCTCTATTTCCTTGCTTTGCCTGTAACTGTGGCTTCTGTGTGTCTCACCTGCTCGTGTCTGTGCTTCTACTCTCCTTTTTTCTCTACAATCTATATACTATCTCTATTTTATTCTATTTTATTTTATTTTATTTTTTTCAGTTTTTCAAGACAGGGTTTCTCTGTGTAGCCCTGGCTGTCCTGGAACTCACTCTGTAGACCAGGCTGGCCTCGAAGTCAGAAATCCGCCTGCCTCTGCCTCCCAAGTGCTAGGATTAAAGGCGTGCGCCACCACCGCCCGGCTCCTATCTCTATTATAGTGTTGCCTTTTTTTTATGCCTATTTTGATTAAGTTTTCAGAGTATTTTTCCCATTAGCTTTGTAAAGTGATGGAAATAGATTACTGTGTTTATTTTCATTTTATCATCATCACAGGAGACATTTCCTGTTTTCAGGATGAGTAGAGAACATCCTGTTAATTGTGTGGCATCCTAGTTAGTGTCTGTCCTCTGTGCTTTTCCTCCGAGATGGCCACTCCGATGCAGCCCTTTGGTAGTGTATTTTGCAGGAGAGGTGAACAGTGGCATTTCAGTGCTGGTTTGTGAAGCTGTCTCATGGTGATTTTGATAGTACAGTGGTAGAATTGCTAATATAAAATTTTGTCTTAAATATCATAAACCTAGAGTTTATTTTACTTACCAATTCCTTAATTTTTTGCTGTCTATCAATAAATTGGATCTAGTGCTAAGTATTTATACAAGGGAATAATGTACTTTTTTTTTTTTACTCTGTTGAGCCATTGGCTTATAAGAATGTCTGAGTAATACTATTTGCAAATTTTCAGTGTTCATCTCTCAGAGATTTAGAGCTTGCTTACCAAGTACATGGTCTTTTAAACACGGGAGAAAACCGGAAACTGATTGGACATGATCTTCAACGTAAACTGTATTAGTAAGTATGTTACTTGATATTTTAAAAGATTTATATATGCTTGTCTGTGTATGTGTATGCAAACACCTGTGCGTGCATTCGAAAGCAGAAGAGGGTAAGTTCTCTCCTCCTTTATTCCATGTGTTCAGGGATGATACTCAGGTTGCCAGGCTTATGTGGTAAAGTACCTTTACCCATCTCACTGACCTAAAGTTATAAACTTTAGAAATTTATGATTTAATACATTAATAATTCTACTGAAATTTCACTAATTATACCTTATTGTGACACACAGACTTTACATACACTTTTTCTCTCCACAGTTCGAAGTTTTTCAGTTTGATTTGTTCACTGGAACAAATTGATGTCACCTTGAAGTGGTATAAGGACCTAATACCTTCAGTAAGAGACTTCATTACTCATCTTTTTGTCTTTGCAGATGAATATGTGAGAATGCCTTTTCTGATAGATGCTATAAAGTCATGTTTGTATTTCTCCAACAGGTGTTCCTTCCCCACTCCCAAATATTCATAGGTCTTCTTCAAGCATTGGATGTGGCCAATAGGCTAGAAATGGTTCCTCAGATTTGGAAAGGTTGGTGACAGTTTTGTGCCAGTGCTGTCCTACTTCAGTGACTGATCATTAACATATGTACATTTTTAAGACTAAAAGCCTCCATTATTTTTTTTTTTCCTTTTTGGTTTTTCGAGACAGGGGTTCTCTGTGTAGCCCTGGCTGTCCTGGAACTCACTCTGTAGACCAGGCTGGCCTTGAACTAAGAAATCTGCCTGCCTCTGCCTCCCAAGTGCTAGGATTAAAGGCATGCGCCTCTATTCTTAACAGAAGTTAGCGCATTTGTTAAGGTCAAACTTCAAGGCCATTGCTCATGTTATATTGGATGAGTACATGTGTGGAAAATAAGATTTTTCTGATATCAGTGCCTGAGACATTAGTACCAAAGTCCAGCTCTGTGTCTTACCCAAATATTTTACATAGGCTGTGTTATACATTGACTACAGACAGTACAGATTGGCATTTGGCAACAGGTTTCACTGTGTAGCTCTGATTGTCCTGGTGCTCATTTGTAGATTAGCCTCTGCCTCCCAGTGTGGTGGAATTAAGGTTTTTCTTTAATTCTAATAAATAATTCTAATTTTTACCCTACCAGAAGATAAAAATCAGTAATGGATAAAAGTTCACCAGATGTTTTGCATTTGAGTTATCAGTGTTATTTTCTTTTGCTTTAAGATAGTAAAGAATACAGTCATACTCTCCGAGGTGCCCTAAGAGAAGAAGTATTGATGCTCATGGCCAGGGATAAGCACCCACCAGAGGTAAGGCTGGCTTGAAGCTCAAACTCCACAATCATCACTAGATGTGTACTGACCTATGTGTTTGCTAATGCTTCTATCTTAAGATCCTTGTGGGATGTTCCACTGTACAAATGTAGGTTTAAAGTAAACATGTATTACCATTAGCAGAATACCAAGCTTAGTGTTAACCTCATTCCTCTAGTCCAAAGTGGGTATCAGGAAGAGTTGTGGCAATGGATGCCAGGTTCTTTAATAAGTATTCCATGAGCTAGAGAGAGGACTCCTAGGAAAAGCACTTGGTTCTACAGACCAAGAGTCAGTTCCCAGTATAGCCCTGGCTGTCCTGGAACTCACTCTGTAGGCCAGGCTGGCCTCAAACTCAGAAATCCGCCTGCCTCTGCTTCCCAAGTGCTGGGATTAAAGCACAAACATCTGCTCTCGAAATGCATTTACTCTCCCACACACACATAATTAAAAATAAGAAAAATGCGAGCTGAAGAGGTGGCTCAGTGGTTAAGGGCAACTTGTTCTTCTTCCAAAGTACCTTGGTTAGATTCCTAGCACCCATGTCTGTGCCTCCACTTCAGGGAAACTGGCCTCAGCAGGCAGCAGGCACACATATGCATGCACATGCAGACAAAATACCCATACATATAAAATAAAATTTTCTTTTTTATTTATTAGAATTTATTATCATCATCATCATTGTTGCTACCTGGAAAGATATGTCAGAGATATATCAGTGCATAAAGGTGCTTTCTGCCAAGTCTTATGACCTAAGTTCTTTTCCTGGGTTCTACCTGTAAGGTGAAAACTAATTCCCACAAGTTGTCCTCTGACCTTTATACATGGGCTCTGGCACTTATGTGTGCATGTATATACACAGTCAATCAGTAAATTGAAACAAAACTTTTTTAAGAAAATTCATGGTAGATTTCACACATGTAGTTAATTGCATTATTTTTTACTTTATTTCTTGTTTGCTATGCATGTGATAGTTCTTGATTTTAAATTCTTGTCAGACCAACTAAACAGTTCTGCTGACTCTTAGAGCCTTTCAGCTTCAGGTTGCATTTGCTGACTGTGCTGCTGATATCAAATCCACATATGAAAACCAGGATGCCCGGCAGTCTGCTCTTGATTGGCCAGCCAACTCTTTACAATATATAGCTGTCCTTTTTTTAAGAGGTGGCAGAACCCAGGAAGCCTGGTGAGTATACCTTTCTAAGTGTAAATTTTAACAATAATTCTTAGAGCTGAAACATTTACTTGGGTTGATAGGTGAATACATGAGGTTTTTGTGGACAATTGAAAATACCAGTTAAACAAGAAACTTGCTAAGGCCAGTTTGTGTGATGTACTTGAGAAGAGGATACTCAGGTGAGCTGAGAGTTCTCTTTATTCCATACCTTTTGACTTTGTGTCTTATTGGGCAAGAAACTCAGCCTCATTCTTCTGCCCCTGTGGTTCTGAGTGATGAGAGAAGCACACCTTTGGAAATGCCCTGGTAATTCAACATAAGTCGCTGGCAAGTGCTCCTCATCCCTATCCCTAACCTAAAATGTGGCCTGAGGCCCTTAGATTTTGGCAACTGGTGTTTCCAGAAACAAGACTATCTTTGGTTTGTGTCACTATTCTGCTTCTGTTTTTCCAGCACTTCACTAATATACTAAATCTAGTCATTAGGCTTATTCATTTTTCCAAAATTAGAGACATCAAGATTATCCCTCCCTCCCTGTGGGGGAGGGGTTGGGAGTGGCACATGAATGTATTGGACATTCATTGCTACTCCAAATATGCCTGCCAATTTTCCAGATGTTTGATATTTGTCTTTGGCTTGTAGCTCACTTAAATGGAACCTGTTAGCACCTTTTTTGTCAAAAGGGGGGGCATATTTTCATGGTCAGGCAGGTTGAACACACTATGAAGCAGGCTATGATGATTGGCGCAGGGGTACGGACCTCAGCTGAGTCATGGGAGCTGAGTGTATGTGTTTTGCCTCTGTCTTGCGTGTGGCAGACTGTCGGCATTCACATACATGAGACTGTTGCCTTAATCTGAGCCTGTTGTTCATAATGGAGACTTAGAGCAGACTGACTCGGGCTTTAATAGGGGAGTAGGCTAAGCCCGTGCTACTACCTCTTCTAATCTGCAGTGTAGGGTAGATCTCTTCCAGGGAAGATATAACTAGCTCTTTTAAATTGACCGATCTCAGATTTACCTGTTGAATCTGTGCACCCAGATTGGGAACAGAAAATTTGGATAGTTGACTTGTAGGTCATGTAGCTTCTGAACCTAAGAAAAGGATAGCTTGCTTTGTCTGCCCCTTGTTTTCCTGTCAGCAATCATCTGTTCTCTTCTTCCACAGGAAAATGTTGGCACTCTTCAAAAAACATAATAAGATTCCCAAGTAAGTTGAGACTCAGGGACCTCACCTGGTACAGGCTTGAATTAGTCACATGGGCTTTGGCTTAGGCATGGTTGGAAGTTCTTCACATGCCTAAACCACTACATTCGAAGGCTCTTTGGTTAGGCATGTAAGCAGTTTCTCACTTACCATTCCGGGCATTCTAAGCAGGCCTTTTCTCTGTTCAGTGATCATTTTGTGAAGGCGGGGGGGGGGGATATGTAGAATGTTATCCTCTGTCTTTTGTCCAAAGTTTATGAGAATTTGACTAATATAGTCAAAATCTTGCCTATAAGTAATTGACTAAAAGTTAAATTAAGTTGGATGCACGGGAGAAATGGCTCACTTTGCTGCTTCTCCCTAAGGTTTAGTTCTCAGCACCCACAAGGAGGCTCGCAACCATTTCTAACTCCAATTCCATGGGATCCGACACTGATCTCTGTGGGCATTGCACACATATAGTACTCCTACATACATGAAGACACTTGAATATAGTAGTAGTAGAAAAAAACGTGAGTTGGGGACTGTTGAGTTTTGCTTTCTTTTACACAGAGATGAATTGCTAGAGGAATTTATGGACACAGCGAAAGCATCCAGTAGTACTGCTCTGGCCATTGAAGTTGTAAAGCTGGCAAGTGCCTTCAGCTTGCCTATTAGTGAGAGCCTTGCGCAAAGAATAATGATGGATTTCACAGTTAACCCAGAACAAAAGTAAGTCTGTCTGTCTCCTCTTCTGGGGCTTACAGTGTTCTTTCCTGCTTCATTACAAAGCCAGGGTTTGGTGATGTAATGGCTGTTTCCTCTGTTATAGGCTTCATCATAAACATTTGGTTGTGGGAGCTTTTTCTTTGTTCTCATAATAGTTCAGTGCAGTTTGGGGGATCCTTTTTCTGCTTTGAAAACTGCTATGATTGTATATGATCAGAGATGCCGAACACTCCTGACCCTGTGAGTTGAAGTGTGATATCATTTCTCTTCCTTACAGAGAAGCCCTGGGTAACCTCACTGTACTGAACAGCAGCGATGGAGAAAGTAGCAGTGACAGTGACAGTGACATCAGTGAAGACAAATGAAAGGGAGAGGTGACTCACAATAGCTGCTGGAATGTTAGAAGTGGTAAAAATAAACAGATACAGGGCTGAGATCTAATATATAAGCTCTGTGATGTTGCACTGACCTAAACACAAGACCCTGGGGTTCATCTGCAGTACCACAAAGGTGCACATCTGGCCAGTTTTTTGCCAAGACAGCAACAAGCACTGTGAAGTCTGACTTTTGGAGAAGAACAAATTCCACATAAATAAACTGTCTGCAAACCGCATTCCTACTACGCTCATCATGTTAGAGCCCACAGGCCTTTGCTCCCTACCTGTGATGTGCGGTCCTTTGGCCTAGAGACAAGAGTTTAAACTGGTTTTCATGAAGATTCGTAATTACTGTTGAGTTGATTGTATCCCATTTTGGGGAGTACTTAAAAGGATGGATGCTCTTAGAACTAATTAAATCAGAAGCAAGCAACTGGTTTAGGCTGCCCAGATGGTAAAATCATTAAATAAATAAAGTAATTGTTATTTTTAAAAAATCTAATACAGGATTTCTTTATAAGTGTGTACATATTGATATGGAGACCAGAATTACTTCTTCAGAATGGTTATTTCTTTAGACAGGCCTTCTCACTCAGCCTGGAGACTACAGGTTTATTAGTTAGACTGGTTGGCTAGCTCTGGGGAACCACCTAACTTTTATACATAAACAGTTGGGGATCTGAACTGAGATCCTTCTACCCATATGAGAACTATCTCCCTAGCCCCAGACTTTTGTCAAATTTCTAACTAGAATACTCAAGAATTTTAGGAATGATATGTACAGCTCTTAAAATAGAATACCCAAGAATGTTTAAGGGATAGGAATGGTACAGCTCTTGCCTAAGCACATGAGGTCCTCCATTTCCTTCCCACAGCCACAAATCATTTTGGTCTGTGTAGGCACTTTCTTTATAAGTAGGTATTCAAAGAGATCTAGAGGGCTAGTAATGACAAAAGGATATGAAATGTCATGACAGTGTATTGCTACTGAGCAACTTAGTCTGTTTCTTGTAAATGATATTAATGGAAAGGAGTTACAGATTTGAGGTTTGCAGAGTTAAGTTCATGAGTGCTTCTGTCACCAGCCTGTACACTCCTCCCAGGTTTTGCATTGAGGAGCAGCTTTGTCTGCCCTGCCTGCATCATGGTTACAGATATGTGCAGTATTTTTTTTATCTATTCTCAGGTTAGGGCCTAGTCTTCATCTTCATAAACCTTGACACTCTTGTCCTACTAGAAACAGGACCTTAAGACATGGGCTTGATGTAAGGTTGAGGGGTGGATGGAATGCCAGTTGATTAATTACCTACAAAGCAATTTTGGTAAGGGACAGAGGGTAAATTTGGAGAAGCTGGCTGCCAGGAAGGCTATCACCTCTGCCCATTGGCATCTGTACCTGTGAGTGGCAATGCCCTTGGTATTGTGGCATTTCTGATATGCCTCTTCCCACCTAGGACTTAACATCGGTTTGGAGTCAGGTGAAGAAAACCCTTGCCATGCCTGTGTAATGGATTTTCTATTCCACTTGATGCATGTAATTTAACATCTTAGCAAACAATCAGTGAGCCACGAACTCAACTGAGAATGATTAAGGCCTACCTATATTATAATGTCTGCTGTTTGTGTTTGTCTCATCATAATCTTTCATCTCTAGTATTAATAAGTCATTTATTCTGTGGCAAAATTAACTACCACTCTAATTTTTACTGTCTCAAGCTATGCCTTGAATTTTATCTTTGTCTCAATTCTATGCTTAGTTTTTGCAGCTTCATTGGTTTCCAGTCCTTGTTCATCAGACTGCACAAATTCTTACAGAACTCTTAGTTGGCCATTTCTTAGTGTATGAATCTCTTTAAGTGATCTGTTTGCTATAAATCTACACACAATCCACCACCTACATGCCCACACTACTCTAGCACCACATTCCTAAATGATACTTAATTAAATGGGGTTTTGCTCCTATAGGACCCCTTATTTTATTTGTCTATTTTTAGACTTCTAAGACATTCCCACTAAACCCAATGCTGGCTGAGAGGGGCAAGCAACCTGCTTCAGCATCCTGAATCCAAGATTACAGCTCTCTGACACCATACCCAGCTTTTGTATCATGCTTGTATGGGAAGAGTTTCTTGTAATTCAAAACAGGGTTTCTCTGTGTAGACCGGGTTAACCTTGAATTTACAGAGATCTGCCTGCCCTTGCCTCCCAAGTGTTGGGATTCATGGCGTGTGCCACAATCTGGCTCAATTCACACCTTTTAAAACAAAATGATTTGGGATAGAAATTTTGGTGTTAAAATTCACATCCAATAGAATCAGAATCAAAGGTTAGGCTTTTCTTTAGGCATTCTAAGAATGGACCCTTGAACTCAGATCCACCTGCTCCTGCCTCCTTCAATCCTTGGATTAAAGGCATAAACTTAACTCAGAACTGAGATTTGAGAAGCCTTGGAAAATGAGCGGATATGCTGCTTCAAAGAGGTAACAGCAGTAACTGCAAGCAACTATATTAAAAAGTAGCAGCCTTTTTAAGACTGGTGATGGAACTGATTGGTACAATATGCCTAGTATGCATGAGATCATGTTTAATTCCCCAGGAGTGCAAAGCATACTGGGACAGAATCTATCTGGTCAATTGTAACAGGACCTAGAGAAACCATGGGAGAAAGGACTCTCCTGAAGTGGGGAGGCAAGAAGCCACAAGAGGGCACTTGATCCCTTGGAGCTGCAGCTGTAGGTAAGCTGGGAACCTATACGTAGTCTTGCAAGAGCAGCAAGCATTCAGAACTGCTAAGTCATCTCTCTAGTCCCTTAGTATTGACTTTAATGGTTACGCGCCACCTAAGTTACCAAGACCCCATTCGTCTAAAAATCTTGTGTGGAGCTAGGTGACAATGGTGCATGCTTTTAATTCCAGCAGAGGCAGAAGCAGGCATATCTCTGAGTTCAAGGCCAGCCTAGTCTAGTCTTCCATAACTGACTGGGACACAAAGGAACCCTGTCTCAAAAAAACCAACAAAATAAAATCCTTTTCTTTTAACCATAGTTGTTATAAAACCCACTACACTCAGCATGAGGTCAAGAGGAAATATATTCAAGATTGTGCTATCTGTGGTTTTGTGATCTTCTATAACTGCCCGCCCTTCCCTTTTTGTTATTTCTTTTGGAAAGTGTTTTTCTCTAAAACCCCAGGGATTGAAACCTCTTTAGGAGGAAGAGTACCAGAAATTCTTAGTAAAACAGATTAAGATCCAAACCTATTTGATCACATACATGGATTGCTATGTATACCAAGATAGTGAAAGCAGCATTACTGCTAGACATATTGATCAGTATAATGGAGATCATCTCTCTGTGTATGGATACAGTGCTGACCTTATAGCATGGTTGGCTTTAGTAGTAGTTTTACCAGAGAAAAGGGTATACTGATTTGGTAGAGTCATGTATAGGACATGGTTAAAACCTGCCAGACTCAGTAAAGCGTATTAAAAGAGTACTACACACCTGACCCTGACCTGGACTTTTCCAAGGATTCAGAACTCAGCTTAATATTAATACTCTTATCATAGTAGCCAAGAGTAAAGGTTATTTACTCCTAAGGACCTCAACCCTGAACCAGTGGGATGTGCTCTCATAACGATGTCCCCTCTACTAGATACTGCTTTATAACCATTCAGAACTGATTAAACTTCGCCTTCTCCATGCCTCTTACATGCCTCAAACTGCAAGAAGCCTAGACCACTGAAGCCCATGAAGATTGGCTTCCTTCCAATCAAGCCCTTTTATTTGCCTTTTATATTAATGGAGATGACATGTTCTTCTGCACTGAGTTCAAGCAAGTTACTCTGAAACTGGTTGGATTACTCATTTGGGATTTGCAGACTGCTTTTATCCAGAACCTGTTGAGAGAACAAAGGATGTAAGTTAACTCAGTGTTAAAAGATTGCTAAAGATTCTACTGCAGTTTAATTACTGATTTGAGAACTCAAAAAATCATTGAAGCCGAGTTCCAGGACAGCTAGGGCTACACAGAGAACCCCTTCTTGTTTAGAAGCATGACATAGCTCGTCGGTTTTCATCTGCTGGCTTTCCCCTCCTGGAAAAAAGATCAAGTCTGGTCTAAAGGATTTCTGATTTTCCTGTTGCCAGCTCCAGAGCTAGGGTCAGTCATCCCCACCACACCGTTTGAACACTCCCACAGCAATCAGGATGAGGTGGTGAGGTGAGTGGACCGAGGTGATGGCTTGGCTTCGTGTCTGTCAGTTCCAAGTGGCATCAGTATGCTTTCATTTGCAGTTTAAAGGAGATGCTTCATGAGGCTGACTACGTGTCCCCCTGACAGCTGCGCACTTTAAACTCTACAGTATGAGCCTTGCAGCTTCCATTTCCATGAAATGGAATAAGATGTCAAAACTCCCCTTTTTCACTTTATCTGTTACTAAGAACCTCTAAACAAGTCATGAGCAAGGACAAAGACCGGGCTGGAATTTCCTTCCTTTTTCAATATAATAAAGGTACTCTGTGAAAGCTGATGTCTTATTTACCAAACTCTGAAAGCCAGAGGCTAGGGAGATAGCTCAGACTGTGAAGTGAAGCATCAGAACCTGGAGCTCATCCCTAGAACCCACAAGTACCCTCTCCTCAAGCCTCCTCCCCCCAAAAAAGTCTGACTCAATAGCATATGCTTGAAACACTTAATGAGTTTCAGACCAGTAAAGACTTTCTCAAAAACCAAGTGGAAGACATGTACACACACACAGAAAAAAAAAAATCTGAAGTCTACACTACTTTGAAACAACTAAAATGAGCCATTGTTTTTAGAGAGCTTAAAAAATCATTTGTGTAACCCCCTTGTAGGGGGTGTTGACACAGCATCTGTGTAGCCCAGTCTGGCCTGACTTGATGACACAGTCATGTGAAAAAAGCTTTTCAGGGTTCCAAGAGAAACTGTATTTCCTTACAATTGAGTATTGTGATTAGGACAGAAATTACACTCAGTTTACATGGCAAACACATGTTTTAAGTATTACAAATTAATGTGCTTCTGAGATTTTATCCTATCCTTAGAGATGGGAATAAGGAGATGGATACTTGATTATCTTTAAGTAAAATCTTTATAGCCCCACCCCAGGTAGGTGCCCACCATGCCTTTATCTTCAAAAACAGGGCAATCCACATGCAGGTGCTCCAACAATAGTCCAGGGGGAACAGTGTATACCAAACCAAAGAACAAGGTCAACTATGCAAAGACCTGGGCAATATACTCATATTGAGAGGCTACAGGTACCCAATTACAGAAATACAATGCAGAAAACTGCTTTCATGCTTTGTGGGTATGTTGCCCAACTGGAAAGTCCTCCTCAATCATACAAACACTTCAACAAAAAAATGTAAAAACTGACAAGACTTTGTAGTGATGGTAGTCTTCAGAGTGTAAGAATAAGTCAAGCCGGGCGGTGGTGGCGCACGCCTTTAATCCCAGCACTTGGGAGGCAGAGGCAGGCAGATTTCTGAGTTTGAGGCCAGCCTGGTCTACACAGAGAAACCCTGTCTCAAAAAAACCAAAAAAAAAAAAAAGGTCAAAAGTAAGAATCTGTTAATATTTCTGCATTATGGCGATATGACAAACTGGGATTCACTGGCAATCTGGATGAAACAGGAAAAACTTATTCAATCCCTTTCTTCAGATTCCAGGCTCATTACCTCCAGATACTGGGAGCAGCACCACAGCAGGAATGGAGAGCAGTGGCTCAAGAACTCTGAGGAGAGATACAGATGCATGTGCTGGATCCCAGGACAATACACAACTTTTCCTGTGGGAAGCTATCAGAATAGCGTGGGGTGCAGACTCTTTCCTGTGCCTCTCAATTGAGTGCTAGATTCCCAACTATAAACACTGGCATTTGGCTTGTTTGTGACTCCTGATTGTGACAGTCAGGAGGGGATCCATGAACCCAAGCACTCAAAGGCAGGCCCTAGACTTCAGGTTACCCAGCTCACAGCCCCAGACTGGCCACAAGTCCCTACCAGTGATGCTGCTTCTCAAGGAAGCTTTCTGCTCACACAACAAACTGGAAATGGCAGTTTTGAAAAGGGATAGAGTACTCAGTTTTCATTGTGTTGCTTTATTCAGTTTGCTTCAAGGGCAGAATCAATAGTAGGGATCACAAACATTATTTTGAGTGGCTCACAAGCCAGATCAGTAAAACCTAAAAAACAGGAAGTGTTACACAAGTTGCAAATAAAGCCTCCTGGAGTTCATTGGCATGATAGCAGTGTAAGGACGGCAAATGCAACAGGTGTTAACATCTCATACAGGACTTGGAACCTGCTCACTTCTGGACAATTCTAGGACCCTTGTTGCAAACCCTGCAGATACCAATGCTGATTTTCTTTGATATGAAATATGACATTACACAACTCTTCCTAGGCCTTACTCTTGCTGCACTTGAGTGGTTCCTATTCCTACGGCGCTGGCGTATGCAGTCAGGATCTCCACTATCTGCTTAGTTTCTAGGGTCATTCGGGCCTCCTTCAGCCAGTCCTGTGCCACTCTTCTGGATTCCCCTTTTAGCTGATTGACAAACTTTGCTGCCAGCTCCAGGTCACCATGCTCAATACAATAGGAGGCATATGAGAGCAATTTAAATGTATTTATATCTTCAGGGTAGAGCTCTGCTGGAGGCTTCAGTTGCTTAGGCGGGAACAGGAGTAGGGACTGTAAGTAGGAA
Organism: Montemys delectorum; assembly: GCA_019843815.1. Lineage (NCBI taxonomy): Eukaryota > Metazoa > Chordata > Mammalia > Rodentia > Muridae > Montemys > Montemys delectorum. The sequence continues at coordinate 16,912 of JADRCD010224537.1, read as the reverse complement.
AGGAAGTATTGGTACAGGCTATTTCTGGTTTCGTCAATCATCGCTACCCTTCCAGCTAGTTTTTGAACAGCATAGAAACGGGCTCTTAGGGTCTCTTCACTGTATACCCCCCGGGTCAGGGACTCTGGAGGAATGGCTGCAGTTAAAGCCTGGGTAAATTCATTATCAGAACAGTTGACTCTGATGGCCTCAACTGCACTCCCCAGTGGGATGGTAGGCATTTCTGCAGACGAAGTCTTCATGCTGTACTTTAATGCCTCCACTGAAAGCCAGAGCTGGTGGGCTTTTCTGGCTTCTTCTTCAGCAACTGCATGACCTACAATAAAAAAATAAAATAATAAAATTAAATAAAGCAAAGAAAGATACTTTTCTATCTTCCTCAAACACATACACCAGCTACGCCTTCTACGTCCAACAAGTCTTGTTAAGTTGGCCAGAGCCAGTCTTTTCAAAGGTAACAAGGGGAGACACTGTTTGATGAGGACCTGATTCTACTACCACTAAAAACTGGGAGATTGCAAGTGCACATCACAGCCAAGTACCCTTCCCTTCCTGTGAAATCCAAAAGAACGCATGGCCAAAGAGGATACTGATGTCATTCACATTTGCAAATTTCCTTTTTGGTTTGGCAAGAGGGTCTCACTATGTAGCCCTGGCTATGTAGACTAGGCTCTGCCTATCTCTGCCTCCTGAGCTAGGATTAAAGGCATCTGGCACTACACATGGCACTTTCTAATTCAGGCATTTTTATATTTAGTGTTTGGAGGCGGGGTAGTCAATTAATATGGTTTCTCTATGCAGCCCTGGCTCACTCTGTAGACCAGACTGACCTCGAACTCAAAAGAGATCTGCCTGCTTCTACCTCCTGAGTTCTGGGACTAACGGCATGCAATACCACTGGCAGCTATAGACCAAGAATTTTAAGGCCATCAGAAATTTATCAAAGGAAAAAAAAAACCACAAAGATTTCAAATAACACTCAATGAAGTAGGAGTTAGAGAGAGGACTCAGTGATTAAGAGCACTGGTTGGTCCTCCAAAGGATCCAGGTCCAGTCTCTAGTTCCCACATGGTGGCTCACAACTGTCTGTGACTCTAGTCCCAGGGGACCCCACACTTTCTTCAAGCCTCCTTGGGCTGACATGTAGTATACTTAATATACATGCAGGCAACATACCCACATTATATAAAAAGTAAATCATTTGAAAGCATTTTAACAAAAACATGTAATGAACTAAAATAGACTTTGACATTCAATAAGTATTATACTTACTTTTATTGTCATATAATAATATAAAAAAATGAAAAACCTTATTTTATCACTGTGCTTGTTGTGAAATGTGTCATTTTTTCAATGTGGCATTCACAGGTCTCACCATAACTACCATCACAACAGTACATTACCCCTCCAGATAACCTTTTGGTACATGAGAGAAAATGCCTTGACGATGGTGATCTTATGTCATTCACAAGTTATTACAATTTAATTTTTTGTATCCTCTTTTTTTTCCAGTTTCTTCTCTGAACTCTATACTTAAACTTGTCCAGTTTGGGACCAACTCTTCAAGAACTGAGTATCATCATATATAGTGGAATGGCTACATGCACCCATTATTAACAAGGAAGTATTCTGAGAAACTGTACAGAGTCAGACCAAAATGTATGAAAGGGAGCTCACTCTGAACAGCCTGCTCAATCCCTCTCAATCTGGCATAGGCAGTATTGATGTCCAGAGTAAAGTTGTCCATTTGTTCTTGACTACGACGACGAAACTCTAATTCTTGCTCAGACAGTTTCTCAGACAGGCCCTGAAATAAAACATATATAGTATACAGAAATCTAATGTTACCACCATGCTTGCCACCTAACTACCTACATACTAGTCTTCCAGAAACTACTAACTTTGAAGTAAAAAAGGAGCCTTTAATATCTCAAATTATAAGCAAGTGTGGTGACACACCTTTAATTCTAGCACTCATGAGCAGAGGCAATAGTTCCAAGCCAGTCTGGTCTATACCAAGTTCCAGACCAGCCAGGGCTACATAGGAAGAACCAATCTTAAACAAATAAAATTTTCAAAAGAGCTGCTTGTAAGGGGCTGGAGAGATGGCTCTGTAGTGAAGAACTCTTGTTCTGGCAGAGGACCCAGGTTCAGTTCCCAGTTGTCACAATGTCGCTTTAAATCGTCATAACTCCAGTTCCAGGGGATCCAATGCCCTCTTCTGCCCTCCTTAAGCACCAGGCACTCAGGTAATTCATTGGCATACATGGAAGCAAAATATTCATACACATAAATCTTAAAAAAACCCAAACATCTTCAATGTTGTATATAAGGTTCAAACTTTTATCAACTCATCTTAGTTTTTCAAGACAGTTTCGAGCCAGGGGTGGTGGCGCACGCCTTTAATCCCAGCACTTGGGAGGCAGAGGCAGGTGGATTTCTGAGTTCGCGGCCAGCCTGGTCTACAGAGTGAGTTCCAGGATAGCCAGGGCTATACAAAGAAACCCTGTCTCGGAAAAAAAAAAAAAAAAAAGACATAGAGTTTCACTGTATATAGGCCTGGCTGTCCTGGAACTTACTCTATAGACTGGGATAACCTTAAACTCAGAGATCCATCTATCTCTGCCTCTCAAATGCTAGAATTAAAGGCGTGTATCACCATGCCTGGCTCTTATTCATGTTCCTTAAATTTCTGAATTTTCTGATAGGACATAAAAAAGCTTTTAGTTAAGCTTTTAGACTGCCATCTTTAAAAAGAAATTTGGGGTGGCTAAAGATGGCTCAGTAGCAAAGAGCATTTCCTAGAGCACTCACAAAGTGACTCCAGTTCCAGGGGATCGGCCTCTTGTAGCCTCTATAGGCACTAGGTAAGCACATAGTAGATAACCACATATGCATTAAGCATTTATACATAGAAAATAAAAATCTTTCAAAAATGAGATATTTTTATATTGCAACCCAAACATATTATTAGATCTATATATCTGACTATGAACACAGCATGCCTGATGTAAAAAGAATTGGTTCAGTAATTTATTCTACCAAAGCTAGGTAACATTTTTTTTTTTTTTTTTTTTTGGTTTTTCGAGACAGGGTTTCTCTGTGTAGCCCTGGCTGTCGTAGACCAGGTTGGCCTTGAACTCAGAAATCCGCCTGCCTCTGCCTCCAAAGTGCTGGGATTAAAGGCGTGTGCCACCACCGCCCGCTAACACTTTATTCTTATCTTCAGAGTACACATAAAGGGGAAAGGCTAAGGATGTGGTGCAGCTGTACAGAACAGGCATAGCATGTGAGAGGAGGCCCTGGGCTCTGTGCCCAGTTGTTACTCAAAAATCAAGAGAAAGGAGAGGACAGCTCTTAATGATGCAAGTAGGGAAGGGGAGGATGGAGCTGAAGCCTCACCACAGATCCTCACCTGTTCAAATTCATACTTCAGTTCCTGTTCTTGCAGCTTGAGGACATCTCGTAAATGATCAGTATGGGCAGCTGCCTGTCGTCGAAGTTGGGTCCGCATTTCATTCTCCATGGCATCTCTGACTTCCTCTACCTGTGAAACCACACATAGTAATGGGTAGTTTGCAAATGTTCATATGTACATTTAAGGAAAGGGAAAGACTAGTTAGTAAGATAACAGTAGCAGCAGTAGCAATGTTTGTTTTTGTTTTTGTTTTTTGAGACAGGGTTTGGTTTCTCTGTGTAGCCCTGGCTGTCCTGGAACGCACTCTGTAGACCACGCTGGCCTCGAACTCAGAAATCTGCCTGTCTCTGCCTAACCAAGTGCTGGGATTAAAGGCATTCGCCACCACTGCCCGGCTAGCAGTTGCAATGTAAACTCCATTAATGTGCCAGGCGTGTGTACACAATTATCTAATTTTTAACAAGAGCCACAAAGCAGAACATCCAAAGAAACTGAAACAAGGTCACATGGCTACACCAAAAATTCTATTTCAAACATGGGTCTCTCTTGCCCCAAACCTTGTGCCTCCTTTCCATCGTGCTGCCTGTGGGCCCAACACAAAAACAAACACCATTATTTGCTGAATCACACATTCCACAGGAAGTAACTTATTTCAGAACTTAGAGTAAAGAAACCTATTTCTAAGCTGAGTACAAACCCAGTTTAACCATAACTGCTCATGTTCATGTTCCCACCTTTTTGTATGATGACAATGCTAACTTAGAGAAATCAAGTGGAAACTGGTACCCAAAAGGTACACTTGAACACATTTCTTTGAAACCAGCAGCTTATTTTCACATGAATTTAAGTTTAACATGGGCCAATCAAAACAAGTTAGGAAATGCTCCATCCTGCTTTACTTAGCAATTAGCCATGGGTATACTAGACATCAACATAAATTACCTTGAACACAAAACTCACCTCTTCTCAGAATTAGCACAGTGAGTTAAGTGAGTCCAGTTAGGTAGTGTGTAAGCAGTTAAGACCCATGCCGGACAGAACCTAACACACAGCACAAATGTCCCAGTGAAAAAGGCAACAAGCCGTTGCACAGAGAAGAAAACCAAAAACAAAAGCTAAACAAGATTCAAAAAAATAAATGTACTCACAGAAGGCAAGTATGTCATTAAGAGTCATATGTGTGTTAAGAATTTGGACTTTTGGGCTTATACTGTAAACCAAGAAGTCAGGATAAGGTAGCACTATAGCGGTGAGTTCCTATCAGCCACAGCTAAGTAACGAGATCCCATTTTTAAATAAACAAAAGTAGAGGAAACTGCTGTGAGTTCTAAGCCAGCCGGAGTTAGAACACGGCAAGAACCTAAGAAACTATTAGGACAGTATCTTGGACTAAGGTAGGAAAAAGAAAGATCAAAACAACAAAACCAGACAGGAATTTTCTATGGATGCAGACTGAATGTAAGAGCTGATGAGAAGATAGAGTGAAGAGTTCCTGAGTCCCTGAGTGCATGTCTGATACATAACAGAGCCTTCCCTCCCCCAAAAATGGCGAACGGAGGTATCTCTTCCCCTTTGAATAATCACACCTCCAACTTCCAGAGGTTCTGAGTTCAATACCCAGCAACCACATGGTGGCTTATGACCTTCTATAATGAGATTTGGTGCCCTCTTCTGGTCTGCAGACATACATATATGCAGAAAGAACACTGAATACATAAATAAATCTTTAAAAAAGAAAAAAAAAACATAAACACCACTCTAATGATGGCTTGGCACAAATTACATCTACGACTAGCAGGCAGTGATGGAACAAACCAGGTTGGCTTCAAATGTCGGTCATTCTCTTATGCAGTACCTTTCTGTCCTGCTCAGCCTGAATTTCACTTCTGTGGTGCTCCAATGCTTTTGCCACTGCAGAGTCAAAGGTCCGCTTTTCTTCTAGCTTTTGCCTTTCCAGGGCTAGCTCAATGTGCTGCTTCTCTGTGGCTTTCTGTTGTGCCAGCTCTCTGTTGAGCTGATCAATGCGACGATGGGCATGAGCAATGAGTGAGTTCAGGTCATCAGTAGAGAGCTTGTCAGCTAAACAGATAACATCAAAGTGTTAGTGATGTCACTGAAAATACAAGCAAAAAGAAGCTAACACGAAATTCAAGTCCTCCAGTTAAAGTAGAAATTAACAACTACTGTCTAGCAACTACAGCACCATCAATTCTAAGAAAAATAATGGGTGGGTCCTATTTAATAACAACAGATGTGAGGCAGCACACATTGCTCTTTCCAAGAACTCCAAATCAGTGTAATCTGAACTCATGATATCCTGGCTTTCTAATTTACTTCTAAAAAGACCGCTTGTAGACACAATCACTACTATACATCATTTTCTGTAGAACTATGATTAGCCTTAACAAATATTCAGAAGGAAACCAACTCCCACAAATTCTCCTCTGAGCTACAAATACACTGACAGGCATACTCCCTACCCCCTTCCCCCAACACACACACACACACACACACACGCACGCACGCACGCACGCACGCACGCACGCACGCACGCACGCACACGCGCACACACGCACACAAGTATGTGTAAAAAGAGTCTGCAAAGCTGAGAAACGGCTCAAAGGTTAAGCATACTAGCTGCTGTTTCATAGGAACTGAGTTTGATTCCCAGTACCAACATGGAAATTCATTGTAACTCTAATTATAGGGCATTCCTCTGACCTCCACAGTACCAGGCATGCAAGTATATCTGTGTTGTGGGTAATGTTGTAAGAGGCCAGAAGAGGGCACCAGATCCCTTGAAACTGGAGTTACAGATGGTTGTAAGCCTCAGAGTGGGTGTTGAGAAATGAACCTAGATCCTCTGGAAGAGCAACCAGAACTCTTAACCACTGAGCTATCTCTCCATCAGTTTGTTCCTTTCCTTGAATGCACACTATCTAGAACAGTAATCTGTGATCAATGATACCAATAGGATCACTTGTATTGCTTCTTGGCCTTTGGCTAAAATCAAGTACAATAGGATCACTTGTGCTCCTTTTTAATACTCGTGCCCAAACATTACACACTCACTCAGTGCGATTTATTGATTTGTTTGATTTAGAAGGGGGGTTAATTTCACACTTCACAGTATTCCAACATTTACTAGAGGTTAGGAATGAAGGTTCCTGCCATAAAATTCAAATATGGGCAATTCTGTAAGATAAATGATCAATTTATCAAAAAACAAGGGAAAAACAAAAAAAGATAAGCAACCAAGCACTGAGATTCACTGAGTAATTTCAATATGTGGGACATCTCTGAATCCTGGTTTGAATTAAAACCGTAAGTAAAATTACTATAAGTGAAAAGTCTTAAGCATTGCATATTTAACAGCACTAGAGAATTATGAAACTTTAAGCATAACAATAGTATTCTGATTATCTTTTTTAAAAAAACACTCAAAATATTTAAAAAGAAAAAGATATATTTGGAGTCTGCTTTGACATCAAGGCTATGAACAGATGAGACAAAACTGAGCACTGGTTTGATAACTGCTAAGTTTGGTGAAACATCCATAGGAGTTATTTGTACTTTTTTTTCTTTTTAATGTTTGAAGATCTTTAAAATAACAAGTAAAACAAAGACCTTATTGTATACACATACACACATCTCACATTTAAAGCCTTACACTTAACACAATTGTTCTTGATTACTGATGGATGACAATTGAGAATTATCACATATTCAGTTCTACTTGCTATAATTTAGATGGCTGGCACACACACACACACACACACACACACACACACACACCAGAAAGAGTTCACTATTTCAACACCAGAAAAAAATGCCATTATTCATAAAATATACATAATTACTCACCTAGGTCAGAAATACCTACAAAGAAAGAGAAGAATAGTTTGAAAAAAAGAGGCACGCATTTTGGTTAGCCATCATTAAATAGCAATATCCAGAAGGACCAAGAAAAGAGGTTACTAGAAAGTAAAATGTTTATTTCCTATATGACAGAGTCAGAAACAGCATTCCTAAGGTAGGTTATAATATTTCAAGAGAAGAAGAGATCACTGACAATAAGGGTTGTTCTAGTTAGAAGGGATTTGTCACTGTTTCAGCAGCACAGCATTTTATGTGTCTTTTGTTCTTTTTGGTGCTGAGGCTGAAATCGGGGCTTTTACATACTAGGCAAATGCTCTACAGTAAGCAAGCCCCTCTAGCCTAATCCTCTTGCCACCTTTCTCCTTTCTTTTTTTTATTGAGCCAGCCAGGGTCTTACTACATAGCTCTGGCTGTCTTGGAACTTGAAATATAGGCCGAGCTGACCTCAAGCTCACAGAGATCCACAGCCCCTCTGTCTCACAAATGGACTAAAGGCATATGCTACCTACCACACCAGGTTCTTTTTACCTTTTTTTAAATGCTAAGGCTCCAACCCAGAGCTTCTTGCATGCTAGATAGCCTTCGACCACTAAATTACATCTCTAGCTGTCAAATTCTCTTACTACAGCAATGTCTTAATGTAGATTGGGAGTTTCCTTAAGCAAATACACAGGAGCTGAAATGCTGGGTTAGGAGTATACACATCTTCAAACAATTGCTAAACAAGTGGTCCCTGGAGCTTCCTATTCACATCAATGTTCCGGGTATACACATTAGATGGCCTCTGTCACTTCACTCTCAGATGACTGTAGCATTGTAACTTTATGCTTTTGAGACAAGGTCTCCGTATGTAGCCCTAGCTGTCTTATGTAGACGAGACTAGCTTCAAACCAGGCTGGATCCTCCTATCGCTGCAACCCAAGTACACACAGACTTGTATACACAAGTACTCGGACAAGTATACACAATCATGCATGGCTCTGTAATCACCTTTTAACCAACTTCTCTGCCCTTAGGCATCATACTACTTCTTGTAGTCAATTTCATAATCTCACAAGAATGAGTTTTCCAGCCTTGTGCACATAGCAGTGAATGCCTGTAATCCCCAGTACTTGGGAGTCTAAAACAGGACAATAATGAACTTGAGAACAACCTGGAACAACTGGGGTCACTAACAGAATTCTCAAGTGTGCCTTAACTAATCCATTCCAAAGATTTTTAAACACTAAATGATTTGAATAAGCATATAAACATATATATCTTAACAGAGTTAATGCTAAGACATCACTTTAAATCCCTCTGATTCTGCTTTTAATTTTTGAGGAGCAAATCAGAATCAAACCATGAATCACAGAATTAAGCACCAGTTCACCATGATTAGAACTACATGAGTAATGCCAGTATTCTATCTGCTGTGTGTGACAGAGAGAAAACAGCACCCTGTACACTGATTGAGACATGTTAGAAGCACTGGGATTGAAAGACTGGAGTTGAAGCAGGTTTAGATTAGTTGATTAGATGCTAAAATCCAAAAAGAAAATGGCAATCATTGTACTTACTCATCCCTTTCCATCCAGGAGTGAGGTCTGGAGTGATACTGTCCAGCTCTTTTCTAAAGTCATCCCTTGCTTGGACCACAAGTTCATGATACTGAGACACCACCTTAGCCTCTGCCTGAGCAGCCTGGACCTAAGCAGACACAAGGGGTCTCTGGCTAAATGGAACAAAAACACCATCTAGGCTCTAAGAAACCAGTCTAGCTGGGGGTTACAAACAATACACAGAAAACTGAAGATTAGAAAATACAAACTAACTTGTCTTTTTAATACAATTTGTTTTGTCAAAGCACATGTATGTTATACCTGTGTTTATGTGTGTGTATTCGTGCAGCACAGTACGTGAGTAGACATCAGAGGACATCCTGAGAGAATCAGTTCTCTCCTTCCACTAACCGAGCCCCTCAAATCCAATTCAGATCATCATAACTAGAGGCAAGTGCCCTTATGCTACTACCAGCCATCTGACATGAATTTTAGAGTAGCTAAAAATGATACTTTTCTTTTAAGATTTGTTCTATTTGCATGCTTGCCTGCAAGACAGAAGGCAGCATCACATTCTATTATAGATGATTGTGAACCACCATGTATTCACTGGGAACTAAAGTCAGGAACACTGTTAAGTGCTCTTAAGTGCTGATCCATCTCTCCAGCCCCATACTTTTATAATGAGTACTTTACAATAAAAAACTTAGTAAGAATCATTTTTCTGAATTCTTAAAAATGCTTTAATAGATACTCTAAAATACTAAACATTACAAAGATTTCAGAAACATACCTTTTTGACAACGTTATCCAGATCAACGATCATGCTGTGTAGCTTCCCCTCTGCAGCAGTTATATGAGGGGTAGCTCCAGGAACCTCTCTTTTCTTTGCATCTTCAATTATAGTTTTCATCTTCTCTAACTCTTCTCTGTGGAGGAAAAAAAAAGATATAAAGGCTCCATATAACTGTAACTAACTTTATTAAAGACTTCTGAAGTGAGTATAACACATGAATGTCCTCAGGCCATGGAACATGAGCAATTTGGGCTTTGGAACAAAAGACCTCTGTCAGTTTCTGTGTCTGACTTAGCTGTGTTTTCTGTCAGCTTGACCCAAGGTAGAGTTATCTAGGAAGGAACCTCAAGTGAGAACATTATCTCATCCTACTGGCCTGGAGTCAAGCCTGGGAAACATTTTCTTGATTGAAAATTGATGTTGAAGAGCTCAGCCCACTGTGCGTGGGGTGCCATCTCTGGACAGGTGACCCTGGGTTATTAAGAAACCAGGCTGAGGGAGAGATGGCTCAGAAGTTAAGAGCACTGACTGCTCTTCCAGAGGTCCTGAGTTCAATTCCCAGAAAACACATGGCGGCTTACAACCATCTGTAATGGGATCTGATGCCCTCTTCTGGTATGTATGAAGATGGTGACAGTGTACTCACATATATAAAATAAGTAAGTCAGAAAGAAAGAAAGAAAGAAAGAAAGAAAGAAAGAAAGAAAGAAAGAAAGAAAGAAAGAAAGAAAGGAAGGAAGGAAGGAAGGAAGGTAGGTGGGTGGAAAGAAGGGAAAAAAAGAAACATTTAAGAAATCAGGCTGAACAAGCCATGGGGAACAATGGTAAGCAGATTTCCCCCAAGGCCTCTGCTTCAGTTCTGCCTCCAAGTTCCTGCACTGACTTCCCTCAATGATGGGCTGTGACTGAGCTGTGAGAAACAAATAAGCCCTCCTCCTCCCTAAGCTGCTTTTGGTTATAGCCTTTATGACCAAATTAAGATACTAGTTTGTATGTTGACACAGGAAGCAAACTAAGATACTAGGTTTTGCCAATTTGTAGGAAAAAAGATCAAAGTAGCAGACAGTTCAATAAAAGCACTGCTTTTGTAGTGCTGGCAAATTGTTATGCTATACACTCTGAATTCTAATATAATTACACTGAGAATCCTCACTAAAATTTGGAAATTATCTACACTGTGATAACTGTGTAGACACATATAATCTAAGCAATAGTCCAATGCAAACCTCAATTTTATATGTGCTCTTCTGTATAAATGTCTACTCATTTTATTTTATCTTAATTGTGATTCATACACTTCGTTCTCTTAAATCTTCCTGGGACCAGCTCAGAACATACACTGGTAGTGAAGTGAGGGAATGGTTTCTCTACTTTTTTTTTTTTTTCATTTATAAAGACAGCACAGAGAAAGTCCAGCCCAAAGAATGACACCAGGAGAGGACCTAATTACTTGTTAAAGTCCATGAGTAATTACTTGGCTTTGAGCAGGGCATCGGCAGCTTCATTAACTGCCTTTCTTCGCTCCTTCAACGCACCCTCCACTGTTCGCCACTGAGCCGACTTCTTCTCACCTGCAATCTAAACAAAATTTTAAATTAATCGCTCTCATTGTCATACAATAAGTCAAGATTAATGCAAAATTCTGTGCCATTAAATTCAGGGGGAAAATTATACGTAACTCTAGCCAGCCTGCCCTTTATAGGGCATTCTAAGATAAGACAACACAACTGACTTCAGGACTCTTTCAGCACTAATTTTCCAGGCAATATTCCCGCTGACATCTAATATAGTATCCATTTTAAGGGTATATCAATTACCAATGGAGAACTTAAAAGCAAATGCTCTTAAGATAGAGATAACTTTTACTGCACTGGACTACTGAGGCAATCTAATGAGTTTCTTAGAATCAATTTTTAAATCCTTAACTCCAAAACATTACAAAGAAATTTCTTTACAATACAACACATTGAAAAAATATTTAAAATTGTATAAAATAGTAACTAAGGTCTAGTGATAAGGTTAATAAACACCCCCAATTTAATATTGATGAGCATAAACATTTCAAATGATATCCAAGTACTACAATGCAATATGGAAAAATGACCTTGCTTTATATTACAGAATTCTTCAAAGTAATAGACTCAAAAAGATATAAACATAAATGACAAATATGTATCTTCCTGGTGGAAGGCAATTCGGGCTTACAGAAGTCCAGAGAGAAACAACCCCATAACAGGTACAGTCATGTCAAGTGTAGGTATATCCCAGCACTACTCTCATAAAAATAACTTGGGGACCAGAAGGATGGTTTAGCAGATAAAGGAGGTTGTCACATAACCTGAACAACTTGAATTTTATCCCTGAAATCTATTTAAATAAGCTAGACACGCCGGGCGGTGGTGGTGCACGCCTTTAATCCCAGCACTTGGGAGGCAGAGGCAGGTGGATTTCTGAGTTCGAGGCCAGCCTGGTCTACAGAGTGAGTTCCAGGACAGCCAGGGCTACACAGAGAAACCTTGTCTCGAAAAAAAACAAAAAACCAAAACCAAAACAAAAAATTAAGCTAGACGCAATGGTATGCATCTGTAATAACAGCATTCCTACACAGAGACAGGAGACAGAAACAGAAGAATCATCTGAAAGCTAATGGGGCACCTAGCCTAGAGAAAATACTGACAAGTACCAGAGATACTGGCTCAATAAAGTAGAAGGAAGGACCGATTCCTTAAAGATGTTCTGACCTCTATACATGCACCATGACATGGACACACCCACACTCATACACACCTACCATACATGCACACAATAACAAAAGAATGTTATATAGTATAGATCACAGCTTTACTAAAACAATCAGAAGTTGGAATACATTCTCAACATTTATAAAGATACGCCAGGCATGGTGGCACACATCTTTGATCTGAACACTTAGGAACCTAAGGCACGAGGATCACAAGTTTGTCTGGTGTACATAGTGAGCTCTGGGCAAGATAGCCACACATAGAGAGATACTATCTCCCCAAAACAAGCAAAAGGAAAAAAAAAATCAAACCCAAACAAACAAACAAACAAACCTATAAAAATGGATCATAGGAGGGCACAATGGTATGTTGACACAGGAAGATTATAAGTTTAAACCTAGTGGGGGCTACACAGTAAGACTATCTCAGAACAAATAAAATAACATTTTAAAATAAAATAACATTTTAGAGTGTGGTTAGTGATACTGTTTAACTGGTAGAGTGCTTGCTAGCATACACAAAGCCTAGGGTTCCATCCCCAGCAGCACATAAAAACAGACACGGTAGCACATGCCTGCAAATCCAACATTCAGGATGTAGAGACAGGAGAATCAGAAGTAAAGGCCATTCTCACTTACATAACAAGTTCGAGGGCATCCTTTGATACAGGACACTATATCTCAAAAAAAAAGTAAACTTAGCTCGGCAGTGGTGGCGCACGCATTTAATCTCAGCAATTGGGAGGCAGAGGCAGGCGGATTTCTGAGTTCGAGGCCAGCCTGGTCTACAGAGTGAGTTCCAGGACAGCCAAGGTTCTACAGAGAAACCCTGTCTCAAAAAGACAAAAAAAAAAAACAAAACAAACAAAAAAAGTAAACTTAAATAAAAACAGGTTTGTTCAATGAAATTTTTTTTTAAAAAGTAGTGTTTAAAACAATTGAAAACTATGTGTACCAATTTTTGTATTAACAGGCCTAACCCCTCCTCTTCAGTAGCCGCTCTGTAAAGGCTCTTCAGTAGTAAGCTGTACAACTTTCCTAGAGGGCAATACTCTTCTGGGTTGCTCTACTCTAAAGCCACCAACTGCCGTCCCTCTGAACTACATTCATCCAGTGCATCCCTGACACCAAGGACATTCCAGTCCTCCCACACCCATGTAATGAGCATGACCAACATCTGACTGCTTTCCCATTTTGCTGACTAAATTATGATAGCTACACTTCTCCCCCTGTGAACTTCAAACTTTTAAATTTTTTATTTCATTCATTCATTTATTTATTTATTTATTTACTTGTTTATTTATTTATTTATTTTGTTTTTTATTGAGATGGTTTCTAAGTGTAACAGCCCTGGTTGATCTGGAAATTACTTTGTAGACCAGGTTGGCCTCAAATTCAGTGATTTAGCCTGCCTCTGTCTGGGATTAAAAGCACCATGACCAGCCACGTTTTAAGCATTCCAGTATTTATTTATTTATATTTATTTTTAGCATATTTATGTATTTGAGTATTGTATTTGCATGTATACCTGCATGTCAGAAGAAGGCATCAGATCCTATTATAGATAGTTATACCTACCTACCTACCTACCTATCTATATTTGCTAGGAATTGAACTCAGGACCTCTAGAAGAGCAGACAAGTGCTCTTAAAATATCCAACTCTCTGGAAGATTAACGACACATAATGCATCATGCATGATCCTGGAACACAGTAACAGCTGGAACTCACCTGAGCTTCAGCCTTAATGCTACGGTTCACATACTTACTCTACTTTAGTCTAAATAATTTGGTACTGATATATGTTTTCACATGAAACTCAAAGGTTACTGTAAAGGAAATTTGCTGAGTCCCAGTAATAATTCAGAAATCAAAATTATTTTTAAGTGTTTAACAGAAGTTACTAACATAAACATCAAAATATGTTGTGCCTGTGCTATATAAAGAGTTTTATTACTGTTTCTTAAAATTTCACATCATTCTAAAATATTTTAAATTTAAACTTTATTTAAAGAAATGTTTGGCCAGGCAGTGATGGCACATGCCTTTAATCCCAGCACTTGGGAGGCAGAGGCAGGCATATTTCTGTGTTCCAGGCCAGCCTGGTCTACAGAGTGAGTTCCAGGACAGCCAGGGCTACACAGAGAAACCCTGTCTCAAAAAACCAACAACAACCAAAAGAAAAATCCATTTTAAAATTTGAAAATTACAGGGGCTAGAGAGATGGCTCAGTGGTTAAGAGCACTGACTGCTCTTTCAGAGGTCCTGAGTTCAACTCTCAGCAACCACATGGTGGCTCACAACCATCTGTAATGGGATCCGATGCCCTCTTTTGGTGTGTCTGAAGACAGCTACAGTGTACTTATATGTACAAAACAAGTAAATGTGGCCCATTCTTTAAAAATTAAAAAATTGCTGGGCGGTGGTAGTGCACGCCTTTAATCCCAGCACTTGGGAGGCAGAGGCAGGCAGATTTCTGAGTTCGAGGCCAGCCTGGTCTACAGAGTGAGTTCCAGGACAGCCAGGGCTACTCAGAGAAACCCTGTCTCGAAAAACCAAAAAAAAAAAAAAAATTAAAAAATTACATTTATACATTTTATTGATGACATTACTAACAAGTCTTATATATTAGCTACATAGTAAATTTAGTATCAGCCTGAATTACATGACACCCTGTCTCAAAAAACAAACCCTTGAAATTCTCACACTTTTAACAGTGCTGTGGTTCATTTACAGCATATCTGAAGGTTTTTCTCAGCTAGCACACACCTGTGATATCCCTACTTAAGAGGCTTATGCAAGAAGATCACTGCAAGTCACTGCCAGTCTGGCCTCCTTAATGCAGGCTAGTCTGAAATACACAGTGAGAAGACTCTGACTTAAAGATATAGAAGGAAAAAGCAAGGAAAATCATCATAAGACTGTCTTTACTCTGTGAGAAAGCCCATATCACACAGAAGTAACCAGTCTACTTCAGAGGTGATTCCTTCCTTGGCGCACCTCAGAATTGTCCATGGCTGTTTTCAATATGTTGGAGTGTGCCTTGACAGCCTGAACTGCAGCATTCTGGGATGTAATAGTCTGTAGAGTGACAGATGCAGTCCGGTTCAGAGCATCTTCTAAACTCTTGGCTAGAGCTGAAAAAGAAAGAACAGTTAAAAACAAACCCTCCTTCCAAAAGACTTTAAACTTCTATTTTTCTGCTAGAAGTATTCCAATATAATTAATTCACAAAAACCACCAAACTAAATAAACTATACACAAGACTCGCTTTTAGGAAAAGTACGAGAGTAGAGGTATGGATGGGAACTTAATTACAGAAATGGCTCAGAGCACTTGCTGCTTCTGTAGAGGACAAGGGTTTTGGTTCCTAGCACTCACATGGCAGCTCAGAACTTCATCTAACTCTACTTCCAGTTTAACATCCTCTTCTGGCCTCCACAGGTATCAGGCACAACACATACATGCATGCAGGCAAGCACCCACACAGACTAAAAAAACAATCAATACATCTTTAAGAAAATAAGTACAAATGGTGGATCTGTCAGAGTTTACTGTATTATTTTCACTTTTATAAATGTCTGAATTTTCCAAATTAAAGGTTGTTTAAGGGAAAAAAAAAATCTAAGAAAGGCTAACAAAACAGAGAAAGGCTTAGAACGTTCTGAAGGGTATACATGTAGCATAATCATTAGCTTTTTCATTTTATAAAAATCAGACTCACCAGAAAAAAAAGTGCCAATTTTCACCATCTCAGCAAAAGGAAAACCCATGACAAGTCATATGTCCGAGATAAAAGGAAATAACACATCAACAAGAAAGAAAACATGCCAACAAAAGTACAAGAAAAGCTGTATGTGGTAGTGCTTATTTGTAACCCTAGCACTCAAGAACAGCGGCAGGAGGATAGCCACACATTATACAACAAGTCCTTGGTATCCTTGGCCCAATACATACAAATGTATGTGCAATAAATAAATAAATAAATAAATGCAATTTTTAAAAAGACTCTATCCAAAACAAAGAAGCAAAATCAAATAACAATAACATAACAAAAAACCCAAAAGGAGGCTTAGAATGAACATTTTCCCCACAAAAGTACACAAGAAATAAACACCAAATGTTAAAGGCTGTTCTCTCCCCCTTTTTTTAAACATGGGTAGGCATGTGCATACAAATAAGTAAAGAAAGCCAATAATGAAAAAAATATCAAGAAAGTGAGATCAAACTGCAGCTTAATCTAAAAAACAAGGTGTCAAGAAAGCAAGAAAACGGAGGAAAAATGTAATGCTTTGTACTTGGGCTAGGCTTTTTTCATAGTGTACATCCAATCCCAGTTAGCAGTGTACCATACAGAAACAAGACTGTCACCTGCAATGTTACCCTCTTTAGACATCTATTGACTATACTCTAATCCTTGATTAAAAAAAAAAAAGTACACATGCATACAAAGTTCTAAGGTTTAAAGAAAAATTAAGAGGCAAAAGCCAAGATGCTAATTTTTTTCAGTTTACCTAAACCAAATCAAGAAAATTTAGA
>JADRCD010224536.1:0-41566 GCA_019843815.1 Montemys delectorum | reverse complement strand
AACTCACTCTGTAGACCAGACTAGACTCAAACTCAGAAATCTGCCTGCTTCTGCCTCCCAAGTTCTGGGATTAAAGGTGTGCGCCACCACTGCCCAGCTGACACACAGATATTTCTTACATCTATGATGATTTGTATATCTGTTTTGTGTATATGATTTATAGAATGTGCTATGCAAATAAAACAGATGGTTTAGCCTAGCTAGTAATTGTTGATCCAAACTTGTAAAAGCTAAAGCAAGTTTTTATTTCTGACTTTATTTAAGAATAACTTATGTTATTCTTAAATGCATGGTAACTCTACTATTTAAATGTGTACTATACTTGTTGTCTAGAAGAAAATCATCAACACAAAGTCCATAGCCATGAGGCCTACAACCACTATAACTGTCAGGGGAAATCACTAAGCTTGTACTGTCAAGACACTTTAGTGACGTAATGTGTGGGAGTCCCTTCAAGATATAAGAGATAGAGTCACCGTCTCCCTTCTTTGCTGATTCTAAAATGTTAGATTTTCTTTCTCTGATTACCCATTTATCAAAAGAAAAAAGATTAGAATTCAACTGAGTATTTTGTCAATACCATCAACATAAGATTACACTGAAGGAAAGAATGGAATCATACCTAGATTGAGCTTTGAAAGACATCATTCTCAGGAAATGAGTCAATATGATTTTAATCCTGAATGCATATCAGAGGTACATCTGTGACTTTATCAAAATGTACATACTTGGATGAAATTTCAATCCAACTGATTTGAATAAGGGAAGGTCAAATCTAGATAAAAAGATTCATAACTTTGATACGAATGTTTGGTAAACACATAGTGATTTAGCAAAAGGAAACTACATGGGAATATGTGTGTGGTAAAAGGAACACACCATCAGTTCCCGTTTCCATTTGGCAGAAACCCTGGACAATGTGTGTGTATGTTTGTGTGTGTGCCCATTTGCGTATTCTATAACAGCACTGATGCTTTATGTGGTTTATGACTTAACAGTGGGAATCCATTATCTCCTACAAACATGTTATATAAATACTTTTGCATTTGACGACCATGAAAGCCTGTGGAGTAGGTACTTTTATCTCATTCCATGTTTGACATACAGAGAAGACCAAACTCCTACCAAAAGATATATGCCTTCAAGGAGTTAGGGCAAAGCTTCTGATTAATATTTATTCAATGTCAAATTTCTACTGGGTATGTTTATAAAAATCTAATAGCTGCTTAGTAGACAAACTGGGTTTACCCCTTAAGTCCATTGATATTGAAACTCTGGATCTCATGAAGCCCTAAGACTTTCTGTCTCTCAGGTAAGTCCTGGCTCATTGTCTGATGTCCCAGACTCTTTAAAACCTGTGCATTTACCCAGAAGAGGAGTTGGCAGAAGTTCCAATATTGTGTGACTCTAAATCTTTTTTTTCTGGAATTGCTGGAGTATAACAGAGCTATAAAGGGAGCTCAAGATGAAACTGAGGTGATGTTATAGAGGAGAAAAGAATGACTTTATCCTAACATTTGAAGAGGCTTCAGGGAAGAGCAAAACTAACAGGACCAACCTTACTGGTACTGCTTCCACATTACCTTTGGTGGCAAACGTTTAGCTAAGATGGAGTAATAGTAAAACAAACAGCTCCCAAGATTTTATTTAAACACTTAACTATGCAGTATCTTATGTGTTAGTAGTCTCAGTTATTTTCATCTGGTTATA
The DNA here is from genome assembly GCA_019843815.1 of Montemys delectorum. NCBI lineage: Eukaryota > Metazoa > Chordata > Mammalia > Rodentia > Muridae > Montemys > Montemys delectorum. The sequence goes on along the minus strand of JADRCD010224536.1, from coordinate 39,856 downwards.
AATGTTTAATTGCCTTTTTAGGGGAGTAAGATTAGCTTTTTATACTATATCATTTTTAAGTTCAATAATTTGAGGGGGTTTAAGTCTAGAAGTTCAAATGAGTTACATGACATTCACAATTCTGTATGATTGAACATACAGATCAGGCATGCTTGACCTTAGCTACCATTCTCTACTCTTACACTGTCTGGATTCCATGCCCAAGAAACTGTACCACTTACAATGGACTGGTTCTCCCTACATCAAATAACACTCAAAAAATTCTTCAACAAACAGGCAATTTTCCCTATTATAACTTTTTACTTGATTCCAGGAAGTGTCAAATTGATAGTTAAAATTAACTGGCAGAGTACTCAATTTCTGCAGTAATCTGCCGCCCTAATAATAGGTAATAACGGATAGTGTTGCAAGCATTTAGTCTGATCCTTCACTGCCAAGCTCAGAGTACTGTTAGCTGACTCCAAACTTCAATAGACTTGCAATTACAGTGAAGCTTAGCTATTAGTTACACAGAGTTTAGAATCTGGGGGATCTTGTGTAAAAGTGAAATCCTATCCAAACTTTGTATGGATACATATATACATACATATATAAACCAGCAGTTCCTGGTTTACAAAGAAAGGATATAAAAAAATTAATAGTGAATGCAATCCTAAAAGATAGCCTGATATTCATGAGTCTCAACCCGGATCCTTCCCAAAAGACAAGATCAGAGGAGAATCCACCAAAACATGATGAGCCTTCACCTGTAATATAACAATAATAAGTCATGTAAAAAAAGAGCTTATCAATAAATTATTCTTTTTTTATTTAAAAGCCATTTTTTGCTTTATATTTTAATTTGCTCTTGTTTCTACATCATGATAACTTACTTTATTCTTTTTTAAAAGCTGTCATATTTAACAGCTGAGTAATATTTCATGGCCAATATGTACATTTTCCTTATCCATTCTTTGGTTGAGAGACATCAAGTTTGTTTCCTGTTTCTGATATTATGAATAAAGCTGCATTGAACATGGTTGAGCAAGCACACACGTGGAGGGATGGAATGTCCATTGAGTATATCTCCAACAATGGTATACCATGGTCTTGAGGTAGATTGATTCCAAAATTTGTGTGGCACCAGGATATTGATTTCCATAGTTGCTATACAAATTTGCACTCCCATCAGCAATGGAGGAGTGATCCCTTTGTTCCACATGCTCACCAACATAAATTATCACTTCTATTTTTTTGTTTGTTTGTTCATCCATTCATTCATTCATTCATTTTATATCCAGATCAATGTCCCCTTTCCTACCTTGCATAGCTCCTCTCCCATCTTCCCCTTTCCTTCTCCTCTTAGATGATGAGAGGTTAAGTAGAAAGTCTCTGATCCTGGCACATTAATTCTCTGCAGGGATAGGTGTATCCTCTCCCACTGAAGCCAGCAAGGGAATACAGTTAGGGAATCAGATTCCACAGGCAGGTAGCAGCTTTAGGGACAGCCTCAGCTCCAGTTGTTGAGGGATCTACAATGAGACTGATCTGTACATCTCTTACACATGTTCCTGGGGCCTTGGTCAAGCCTGTGTAGATATAATCTGATCCTGATATAGGTAGCTTCATTGGATGATAAGAGTTGACCAGTGGGGGCTCTCTCTATCCCATTATTTGTTCATTTCATTGAGAATGCCTCTTGTATTTATATTTTAGGAGGCTTCTATTGATTTAGATTTTGATACTACCCATCCAATGGCCCTTATACTCTTTCACTTTTTGTATTCCCTCTGTCAACCACATGTTCTTCCCATGCCAGTCTTCCATCCTTCCCTCCATCCCTATATATTCTCTTTCCTTTCTATAGGGAGAGCTACTTATTTACCCCTATAGTTCCATACTCTATACCTGATCTCTGTGGTTCTTTGCATTACAGATTGACTGCCATTTACTTAACAGATAATATTAATATACTTCTTTTCCTGGTCTGGGTTGTCTCATTCATATGATTTTTTTTCTAGTTCCATGCATTTACCTGTATATTAGATGATGTATGATGTTTTTTAAAGCTTCTTATTGATTTTGTGAACTTCACATCATGTACCCAAGTATCATTCATCTCTCCAGTCCTTCGTATCTGCTCTCCACCCTTTCAATTTCCCCTACAAAAGAACAAAACAAGACAACAAACAAGCAAACAACAACAACAAAACCAATCTCTTCATGGAAGCTGCCATGTGTCACAATGTGTCCCACAGTATATACTTTGCCCACACATCTTTGCTTGCAAGTTGGAAGTCTTTCACTTTTGCCACACTCTCAATAATGACTCATTACCTGGACTCCCCTTAAATTTCCTATTATTGTCCTGTGTTATAGAGATCCTGCTGCTTTGCATTTGTAGGACCAGTCTCTTCACCAGCTCTAGCATTTAATAGATGGGGTGGGCCAACCTAAAGCCCTGGATCAGGGCCTGTGTGATAGATGAATTGTTCAGACTGCCAGCTTTCCTGTACCCATACCACCAGGGTCAGTTCATCAGCACTGCCCATGCTAGCTCACTGAATGCCAGTCAGTACGATGTGGGATCATCTCTCCTGTTTTCACACCATCAGCAACAGCACACCATACCTTTACCACCAAGGGCAGCTCTACTGTGCTGTCCAGGCAAGGTTCAAAGTCTACTATCCTAAATGCTGTAGCTTACAGTCGGCAGGGCCAGATCTCCTGCTCTTATGACCTCAGCACCAGTTCTACCTGTCTCAGGTGGCAAGAGGAGATGGGAGGGGAGGTCACTCCCTCACCCATACCACCTCATGACAGACAAGGGACAGGGCTAGATCTGCTCAGCCTTTGTACTTCAACATGGTCTCAGGCAGCTGCATAAACCAGGGACATTCACATGACCTTTTCTGGTAAGATGAGTTAAGGTCATAGATCCCTGTTGCTACATGGCTATGGGCCCAAACATGGCCCTCAGGTGCAGCACAGGACTGAACTTCACCATGGCTTCAAACAACAGGGCAGAATATTCTTAACAGGTAACTCCTCACCACACTTGAGTCTCCAGTTCCTCCTCTTTTCATTGTGTTCAAACTGTTCATCTCCTCTTTCTCGGCCACCTCTCTGCTCCATATTTGCATACTGTAGTGATTTATGCTGTGAGCAGGTCACATGGTAGACATGCCTTTGGGTGTCTTCTTGCTACATGGCTGATGGCCGGCCTCTCTCATAATTTTTTCTTAATGGACATGTAATAATTCATTGTGTAAATGTAGCACATTTTCTTCCATTCTTTGTTGAGGGAAATCTATGCTTTCTCCAGTTTCTGTTTAGTATGAATGGAGCAACAATGAACATGGTTGAACAAGTTTTTCTGTGTTGGGATGCAGTGACCTTTGTCTATATGTTCAAGAGTTGTATATTTTGATCTGGAGTTAGACTGATTCAAGGACTGCCACATTGAGGTCTGTAGTGCCTGTACAAGTTCTACTTCCAACAGCAACGGAAGAGAGTTCTCCTTACTCTACATGCTTGTTACCATGATTGTTCACTTGTTTTTATTGATCTTAGCCATTCTGACAGGTGTAAATGCAATCTCAATGTAGTTTTGATTTACATTTCCCTGATGGCTAAGGATGTTCAACATCTCTTTAAGCTCTTTGCAGACATTTGTGTTTCTTCTTATGAGTAAACTCTGTCTATATCTGTACTCCATTTTAAACTTGGGTTACTTGTTTTGTTAATATCTAATTTTTTGTGTCCTTTGTATAATTTTGGAAATTAACCATCTCTGCTGTATGAGTTTTGTGGGGTCCTGTGGGTTCACATTCTGCCTCATTGCTGGGGTGTAGAAGATGGCTGTTAGAGCGATAAAATATAGGGAGGGCTTGATTGAGTCTCTCTATACAGCTGCCACAGGGTGCTGGGATTTAGGGCCATGCTGAGCCATTGCTGAGGGGGGGGGAGGCAGGAGAGGAGGACAGTACAGTCTGAAATGAGGGGGCTAAATTTGGGGTTCCCTAACTCTTGGACACCCTGTCACCTCTGAGGTATGACACAGAAGAGTTGCAAATGAAGGTTTGGAGGTTCATGGGCCAACAGCAAGGCCAGCATTGTTGGAGTCTGTGTGCTGAGGACAACAAGGAACCCAGGGCTGGGGAAATGAGAAACTGCCTTAGCTCATTAGTGAAGGTAGCAGCAGTTGTCTAGAAGTGGAGAGGGGCCTTCTACAGGAGACTTAGGCTATGGCTCTGTAGGCTAAGGAGTGTGTATTTCTATCTTCTTTATCAAATATTAAGTGTCTGTGTCTTCAATATATTTCCATTGATCCATGTGTCTGTGCTGTGCCGATACCATGCTGTTTTAATAACTATTATTTTGTTTTAAAGTTTTAAATCAGAGATGGAAATGCCTCTAGCAGCTATTTATTATTCAGGGTTCTTTTAGTTACCCTAGGTTGTTTTTTTTTCATTTCCATACAAAGTTTAAGATTGCCTTTTTGATATCTGTTAAAAAATATGTAGGGCTTTTGACAGGATGACAATTTTTACAATATTAATTTTACTGATGCATGAGAATGGGAGATCTCTCTATCTTCTAAGGTTTTCTTCAATGTCCTAATGTTAATATACAGGTCTTTCATTTGCATAGTCAGAGTAACTAAATATAGTTTATATTTTTTTGCACTACTGTGTTGTTTTCTTGATTTCTTTGTCAGTCCATTTGACTTTTATATATATGAAGGTTTCTGATGTCTTGTAAGTTATTTCATATCCAGATACTTTACAGAAAGCTTTTATCTGTAGTAGTATCCTGATGGAATTTTAAGGTCATATATATATATATATATATATATATATATATATATATATATATATATATTATATCATTTGCAAATATAGAAATTTAGCTTTTTAAATAAAGTTAAGGACAAAGTACCCATGTAAACTAATGTAACTTAGTACTATATGTTCACCTTCAAAATATACATCTAGAAATAATTTCTACATACAGACCCTCAACAGATTTCTTTAGAACATTGACATGTCTCAGATAATCTATGTGCCTTTCACCAGATATGTAGAGAGCAATTATTTTATTCAAATAATGTGTATTCCTATAAAAAAATGAGAGATAGAGATAGAGATAGAGAGAACATGGATAGAAGCAGCAGTGAAGCTATGTGTCAAAATAATTTTCCTGAGTAAAAAAATCAGATGCAAATTTCATCATGGATGATTCTGTTTAAAAATTCAGAAGAGACAAAGCTAGTGTTTAGAGACAGAAAACAGATGAGTGGTTATCTGCTCTGAGAGTTTGCTCTTGTAACAGTAAAGAGAAACAAATGATCCTTTATTAGAAATAGTCATAACGTTTTGGAGAAGTAGTGATTTTGGTGGTGGTTATAGAGCATGAACAGATTTTTATGTAAGTGTATTTTACGATATGTAAATTATACTAGAACTTTACTTTTTTCCAGTTCTGGGTATCAAATATAGATCCTTGTTTTCGTTTGGCAAGTTCTTTACCACTGAACTAAGTCTTAAACCCATAGATCAAGGTAAGTTGATTGAAACAAAAGTAATCTTGTTTAGCAGCTTACTGGAATTCACTTAATTGAAATCAGCATCATTAAATTCTATGTCTCTTGGTTTCTATGTCAGCCATGATAAATCTTCCCACTTTCGGGCTGTGCTTTACAATGTCTCTAGGCAAATATTTCAACTCTACATTTTCTTCTGGTTTTGTCCCTACTTAGTACTTTTGATTAAGTTGCTTTACCAAGGACTTTTCAGAAATGAGTTGTATTAAACTATTGAATAGAGTTTACGAAAAATGTGCAAATATCTGTGTTGTTCAACTCAATTTTGTATATATAATAACAGATATGACAGTTTCTTTGTCACCGATTTCTCGTTATTAGCAAGAATATTAAATTTTCCAGGGCTCCTTCATTCTGCCAGAACCTATGAGGCAAAAATCAAATATTATGTCAGAAAAATTATGACTTTATAACACCAGACATTCCTATTAGTAAGTATTCAACTTACTAATTTTTTTGTAAATAATTTTCAATTCAGTTACTTTTTTAAAAAAAAAAAGTGGAAGATCTTTATGACAAATCAATGAGTTTTTATATAGTATTTATTTTCTAGATAATTATTTAAAAATTTGTATTATAACCCTAGAAAATGTATATAAAGTTCCTAATAGCAATCTAGGTGGATCTAAGTTGGTGTTTAAATAAATTCTAAAGTAACTATGAATTATGAAACAAAGAGTAATCTGAGGGAAGTTTGCATTACACAGTATTTTAAGATTGATTTTCTAGACTGGTTGGTATTTACAAACAAAGGAACTGTGACATTTGTTCCACATAGCAACAGACTAGTCTTGTCTTTAGACACAATAACATGAAAAAGAATGAAGTAATTTCCACCACAAGACAATATTTGTACCATTTCATCCACCTCAGTGCCAAAAACAACTTGTTTCTTATTATATTGACAGGAGCACAGCAAGTTATCAGATAAAGAATGTGGATGTCAGTGAAAGCAAACAATGGCTGTAGCTCAAGATAGGTTGGTTTATAAGAGGAGTAGATGGCACCGCTCAGGAAGGCAGGACCCACCACTGGGAAGGCAGTGCCATCTTAAGTACTGTTAATGAGTTAGGAGGAATAGTAATCTTTTTAAAGAGGACTGAAATTTTCTTCCTCAGAATTCCTGTTCCAGCACAGTCCTAGGAATATCTAAGTGATTGGCATGGATCTGCTCATCCTTCTGAATTCTACCTCAGAAAGACACAACTACCCGGACCTCAAACCCTGAGCCTTTTTCTTTCTCATAGATGCTAGCTGGAACATAAATATACATTTTCAGACATTTTAAGCTTCCTTATTCTTCTTATAAATTCTCCTACATTCCAGCCATGTTGCTATCTGCCATGATGTGGCTGACTCCCAGTCTAGATTAACTCAAAAGACATGCCCTATTTACACCATCTTTCTCCTTTCTTCCCTGGGAAACTGATACTCACTCTGGTGATAAGATATCTGTGCACAGTAAAAGGAATTCGAGTAAAGTAAGTTGAATCGGAGCCAGGAACCACATGTCTGAATAGTGACATTTGATAAATAGAGTTTAGAAGTCTGAATATGACATATTTTATGTTTGGAAGAGATGAAACGCTGAAGGAAATTAATATCAGATTGAAAAAATGTAATAATTTGGTCAATTGTAATTAGTAATTGATTGGTGACTTTTTGATTCTTCTGACGACTTTAATCAAGTCAGCGAGAAGTATAAATTATATGGGTTAATATGTATTATGCTATGTTGAATAGTTCCTCCCCCAAAGAAGCATCCTTGTTGTATTTATATACTGCAACTGTCTTTGAAGATGTAACTAAAGTATCTTGAGATGAAAATACTGTAGTCTTATATTGTCCCAAAGCCAAGTGAATTTAAACAGAATGGAAGATACACAAAGAAAGGCATAAAAACAGGACATGAAACACTGGCAGCAGAGAGTTGATTAATGTATTTGTAATTCAAGGGAATCCAGATCTTTCTGAGAGGCAGAAAACATAGAGAAGATCCTGCAACGAACGAGAAGTGAATGTTCTGATACCTGGACTGGGTTAAAAATTGTGACAGAATAAATTTCTATTTTCAAGTATCCTTGACATGATTTGTTCTACTAGCTCTAGTCTTCTGGTATTCCTCTTCAACTAATAGCATCACTAGATGAGTACCCAAGATAGGGGAAAAATCAGTTGCCTGGTTCCCAATGGGTAACTTAGACCTGGCATTGATTATCTCTATGGAAAGCCAATCTACTTAGGTGTTAGAAATGATCAGATCACATGTTGGATTCACTAATTTTGCCATCTGGATTCACATTAAAAAGAAAATGATCAGTTCAATTAAGGATTTATTCACATAATTAAAAACAGTAAAGAAAACAAAAAATCATGAAGTTAACCATTAAAGCAATACTTTAATGTTTGTTTCACATGAAAATAGGATAGTAGGACATGTAAACAAAACCAAATAACTCATTAGTTGAAGAATCTACAAATGTAATTTTTTTTCTTTTTGTAAAATATGATTTATAGCAACCACTTCCTAGGTTATAAAAAAGCTCAATAAATTCTTATGAAGTATTTAGTTCTGAAATAACAAGATGAGTCTGTTTTGGGTACTGGATAAAGAATTAGGGTTTGTTTTGTTACAATTGGTAATACATTGCATGGTTAATAGCTTCTAAAATCAACATCAATTTGCATAAGAGGACAATAAAAACAAGGAGATTACATGGCCCATCTGGACTTAATGTAAAATATAGCTGTCCATTCATTTTTTTCCCTTTATAAAATGTGCATAATTAATAATCAAAAAGGTTGTAATTTTATAGGCTGGGCTGTGGACTCTAGAGAAATCAGACAGGAACCTAGAAGTAACTGCCAAATAAACAGACGTAATGATCATCACCTGGGCCTTATCAGCACAATGAAAATTTGTAAGGTTTGTTTTTGTCAACTAAAAGATAGTGTCAACTGATTGTCTTTGAGCAAACCTTTGGAAAAACTGTTTACCATAATGTACATTTTTTGCAGCTTGAAAAAAAATGCACTTTATTCCTGACAATTTTTATTCCTGTGTTCAAGGATACTTAATGACTGCCAACTCAGTAATTTTTTTTTTTTTTCGAGACAGGGAGACAGGGTTTCTCTGTGTAGCCCTGGCTGTCCTGGAACTCACTCTGTAGACTAGGCTGGTCTCGAACTCAGAAATCTGTCTGCCTCTGCCTCCCAAGAGCTTGGATTAAAAGCGTGTGCCACCATCGCCCAGCTTCAGTAATTCTTTAGATTCTACATCTAGATGCAACATTTTAACAGATAATTGATAGATTTTTATAAAGCTTTTTGTTGTTGTTGTTGCAAGCAGAATACAGTAACATAATATCAGCACTCTAGTTAAATATAAAACATAGTATAATTTTAAAAGCAACACCACAATAAACTAATTTGATATATAATAAAAAAATTCAAAGTAAAATTCAGTGAAAAATGTTCAGTGAAATATTTTTACCGGATCTTGGTCTTCTAATCTAAATGGTAAGTAAAATAACAAGAAAGGTATAAGAAATAAAAGTCATTTTTAAGATTTCAAAACCATTTCTTCATATCAAAATAAATAGGAAGAAAAAAGCAATCAATGACCATTTTTAAAACTAAGTCTTTAAAACAGATGGCACACTCATGGAATACCCTTATTGACCTGATGTTCAGTTTACTTCTATTTTCAATGAAAACTTTAATAGACATATGCCTACTGTAAGAGGAAATTTACAAGTATTAGTTGGTTGATTTTATGTTTGCTTAAGACAGGTATAGCTCACACTAAGGTAGTCATTATGAGTGGAGAAAGGACACAAGCTGTATATTAAAATTATAAGAGAATTCGAAGTCTACTGATTTCTTACATCAGCTTTTCCTAGACTTAATGTCATTACAGCTTAGAATTCAGCTTCTCCTTAAAGAAGAGCATTGACCCTTACAAATGGGAAACGGCCATGTAATGGAAGGTTCAGAGCTATGCTGACCACTGTGGTTGACTTTGCTGCTAGCTTGACTTATGTCTTTCCTTCAAAAAGTTACCAGGGCTCAAATATTTTTGTGATATAGATATAATACTCTGCATGTTTCATATACTTGTTTTTAAAATAAATTAAGAGGAAAAATATATGCAGCTTTGTTTTTTAAGCTTGTAAGTATAGACGTAAGTTGTAATTCAATAAGGAAAAATGAAATAATCTTAGAGACATTAATAGAAGAGTCTTAAATAATACTATAAAACTGAGACTTGTTGAAATATAAAGGAGGAAAGTTCATTAAAGTTACCAGGAGTCCTCAAGTGTCAAGCCTTGTATAAGAGTCAGAGGCAGCTTCAAACTCAAATTTGACTTAATAGAGCCCAAAAACTAATTGCTGGACAAGAAGACACCTAGGACGATCTGCTTCTACTAGGAGAGTAAAGAGGGCTCCAGCTTGTTATTTTACTTGATTTCACTCACAGAGAAATCTTGTGATAGCTATTCATTGTTGTTGATCAATATGACTATATCTGGAATTAACTAAAACCCAAAATTGCACACCTAGAAAAATTTTTTGCCTAATTTGAAGTTGGGAGATTTACATGTATTACAGATCTTTGAGGCAGGGAGACACACTTTAATCCAGTACCTACCTGGTTGGATACTCTTTCTGTAAATATATATATATATATATATATATATATATATATATATATATATATATATTATATCTTAATATATACACACACACATATATATTATATACCTTAATTTGAATATATATGTGCACTCGATTATTTTGGGGTATTAGTTAATATATTTATGTGCAGGATGAAGCTTTTATTCTTTGCCTGTTTGCTCTTTTGTTGCTAGAAAGTATATTGCTACACAGGCACTATAGTCTACTTCTTTGGGATCCAGCATATGCTGAAGACCAGCTGAGACAGCCACCACCATGCACTGAACAACTATATTCTCAGACCTTCCGTTTATAGGCAGCCATTGTTGTATCAATTGGACCACACAATATAAACCATCTTAATAAATCCTCTTTAAACACACACACTCACACACACACACACATGTACACATACATACATACATACATACATACACACACATACACACACATGCACACACACACACACACATGCACACACACATACACACATACATACATACACACACACATACACACACACATACACACATACATACACACATGCACACACACACATACACACATACTCACACATAAACACACACACATGCATACATACATACATGCACACCTACACATACATACTCACAATACTCACACATACACACACACATATAAACACACACATACTCACACACACATAAACTCACAGATACACATACATACAAACACACACTCACATATAAACACACATACACTTATATATAAACACACATACACAAATATACAAACACACACCTACACACACACACACTCACACAAACATACCCATACACCCACACACATACATATACATACACTCACACATGAACACACACACACACAAAAACAAACACACATACATACACACACACACACACACGAATAAAGATTCCTTCTAATAGTTACTTTACTCTAGAGAACCCTGACTATTATGAACTTAGTTGTCAATTATTCTGAAGATTGTAATTCTCAGTTCATACATAACATATTAGCGAGAAAACAAACTGAGCAAAATGATCCTATATTAAAATGGAGCAAGAAGTGAAATATTATACTTAATTGTTGATTGATTGATAATAGTACTTATAGTGTTTATCAGCAGATAATGAAAAATTTATGGGGAATTTGCTTCTGCAAAATAAATTTGCTTCTGTCAAATTATACTGTTTGCAGAGATAAAGGATATGATTTTTGTTCAAGAATGAATCTCTTTCATAGTGTCTGCCTCTAAAGTATCATTCTGTCTTTTATATCTAAGTGTGATTGATGCCATAGAAAATAATGACTTGAAACATCATATTCTAGCTGAAAGCTGCAGAAAACTGTGAATGAGGGCTGACAAGCTTCAGAAAGGCTAAGGCACTTTTGCAGACTTTAGGAAATCAGATGTCTCCTTTAAAACACAGTCATGGTCAGAAGTAGGTCACATGAAACCTGATCACAAAGATGCTAAATAATGTCAATTACAGATACTACAAAGGTGTTTCTGAGCTTGTGGGAAACTGGTGCACGCACATGTGTACACATACACATACACACACACCACACACACACATACACACACACCACACACACACATACACACACACCACACACACACACACCACACACACACACACACACACACACACACACACACACACACACATACACACACACACCACACACACACACACACACACACACTAACACACACACACACACACATGTACTCGCGGTCTAGGTCTGATGGTCTATGATGAGCTGTATGAAAGTGATGCCTTCAGGTAGTTTGATATAGTAAAAAATTGTGGCCTCTGTTTTATAACAACCACTGAAAGGCAAGTAATAGAGAAGTGTTGCCAGGGAGTGGGCTATTGATGTGAAAACCTTACAATGAGGATTTTCTGGAGGAATGTGGATGTATGATGCCCTTAGGCATTCTCTTCTTTAATTTATGACAGCCCTCATATCCACTTAACATGAACTTGAGAGTCACATACTCTAGTTCAAGGCTCCCATGTTTACCTTCCAATGTTATTGCTTATGTACTGTGTACAGCCCTTCTTGTTTCCAGCCCTCCGTATTTTTCAGTGTCCATAGATATGTAGTGGAAATTGTATCAACAGCATTTTCTTTGCTCTGAAAGTAAAAAGTACATTTAATGAAGGAATTAAAACTAATTATTACTGCAGTTTTTTATCTTGTGCTGTAACTGTTGTGCTCAGCATGATGCAAATGACCTCACAGACCTAAAGTCTGGTTTTAGTTTTCAACAGTACAAAAAAAAAAAGGAGCTGATAGAGATATAATAAAATTCCCCATTGAACACATTTATATTTGAGAACAATCAGGTTTTCAAAATATTTATTGTAAATATTTTTAAAAAATGCAACACAATTAAAGACATCCTTTTGTCTTCTAAATATTTTGCACATGGATTATATTTTATAAAATGCATTTTTATATTCTGTGAAAATTTATAATTCACATTTATAGTATTTATAAATTTGATACCACTCATGCCAAATATACTTGGAAATAAGATATGTTAATCCTGTGTCCATGGATTTCACAAAGATTTCAATGCACATACACACAAACACACACACACACACACACACACACACACACACTGCACAATGATAAGTTTGTTAAAGTTTTTCTTTTAGTAACTCTGGTTCAGCTTTTATGTAATTTTAAATGACTTTAGAGTGTTCTACAAGTACTGTTTCTGAAATTCATATTTTACACATGAAGGTATCACTAATCATCTTTCTGAAGCACAAAATATTATTTAGATTAATTTAATTTACTTGTTTTGTCCAGGAAGCTTTTAATTCAAGGCTTTTGTTTGTTTTGTTAACAATTAATTCAATCCCAAGATAATAAATATAGCAAAACTGGTAACAATGGCAATCATAAAAGCAATAATATTGACAGGTAGATCTAATTCATGATGTTTTTGTTTGAAGGCTTGTAAATAAAATGATGCTACTAATTTCAAATGAGAAGTTAAGAAGTTTTCCCACCAAAAATATTGTGAGCTAATTCTTTGGTATCACTGCAAAGTCTTAATTTGACTGGTAAAATGTTTTTAATGAATGAATATGGAAAACTTTCATCTTTAATCATGGACATCTATTATGTTTCAGTGATGCCTGGGTACTTCTAAATCACTTGAGTCACTGTATCCTTGCTGACTTTTATATTGGGGGACATAATCTCTCAGAATTTCTAAGACCCGTTGATAGGCACAGTAGTATTTTTTATGAAAAATTCTCCAACATGTGAGACAATATTAACATAGTATACATTGGTTTAAAACATCAATAGTTACCCCCACTACATTCTAAACTTTTCATATATCAGTGGACAACAAATATTCCTGACCATGCCTCTAGGTCTAAAACCAACAAACATAACTCCCTTTATCATGTATAAATTCAACAGAGGGATCTGTTTTTTATTATTTCAGATGCACTTTACTGTTTCTTTGCATGTCTGTGTTTGTCTGTTTGTGTATGTCTGTGGGTATATAAGCACATGTATGATGAGGACCACAGGGGTCAGAAGAGTCTAGTAGAGTCTGTGTATCTGAAGTTCCCGGAAGTTGTTAACTGTTGGGATTTGGAATCTGCGAACTATAATCTGCTCCTCTGGAGGTGCAGTAAGTACTAGTTAACAATGATCTACCTCTGTAGTCTCTAGTACACTAGCAGGCTCTTAATAGAAGTGTCTGAGGAATGCCAGCTCACCAAGCCATGTATTTAGGGCATGTTTGGATGCAAATCTTACAGTTCCATATTCCTACTGACTTCTGTTAAGAAGGATTATGATATGGCTCTACCTGCAACTGTTCACGCACTATAGAATATCTTCATGGTTCCTGGACATATCATATAGATCATCATGCATATGAATTAGACTCTATACTACTTTTCTTTCTCTAACTTAGCACAATTGTTTGTTTATTTATGGGATTTGCATCTACAAGGCTTGGGTGTTCTCTCCATGATGACCTCATTACCAGAACTTAGTATGTCATCAACTTTGGAAACAAACTCAGAACATTTGCACAGGAGTGGTACTAACTAGAGAAGGATATGATTGGATAAAGTGATACGGTCCCAATGTCTCTAACATTTGTGCTGTGAGTCTATTTATATGATATATAGATTTATATGATACATAGATTTTATATTTATATGATACATAGATTTTGGCTTAGAACTATATTTAAATATTGTTATCATTGTCCCAGGCTTTTGTGGGAAACTTCAAGGAAAACAATTCAAAAATTTCAAGCTAATGAGGAGTCAGAGAAGAGCACAGTGTGTCTGTAGAGGAAATATGAGGTGTTGTAGAAGTCAAAGAAAGAGGCATTGTGAGATGAGGGAAATGCATAATTGAAATAAGTTTATGCAAGATAAAGACCAGAAAGATTCCACTTGGTAAGATGAACTCAATAGTGACCTTACCATGACCTGACTTCATGCTGTAAGTGAGGTAGACTTCAGCCTGGTGTGGTTGCTGGTGACAGTAGGGGGAAGGATAGGAATGAAGAATCTGACAGAAGAATCTCATTACAAACATTCAAAAGGATTTTGAGAAACAAACTGTGTTTGCTTTAGCAGTAAGTAAAGTCAAAGGAGTGATAGTTTCAGATAAGAAATACAAGTATGTACAAAGTTGTGTTTTAATGAAACTGGTCTAGTTTATAAGTATAAAAATAGATTATACAGGACAGAAGGTGGTTTTGCAAAAACAAATTTTTTGAATACTGCCCAAGGCATACATTGAACAGCCTAGGTGGAGAGACACTCTATGTGCTTTAACAAAGAATAAGTAGATGTTAATCTAATTTGAATCATTGATTTGCTATTGGAGTGCTAAAGGGACTCATTTATGAAGATTTCTGTTTCTTCCAGTTAAATTTTTCAATTCTGGTGTGTCATGAAGGAATGATGATTTGGGGAAAATAGTGAGAAAATAAGAAAGTAAAAATTATCATTGCAGAGTCAGTCAAACTGGCTATTTACACAATTATTCTATTCAGACAAAATTTACCAGTCATTTAGGATACATATTCAGTATGTTCTGCTGACTTTAGACAGAAAGAAAGTACATGAAGTGCGTCTGTAACATCCTAGAGAATTGACTAAATGTAATGTTGGGACATAATAGAGTTACTACTTAAGTAGTACCCTAACTTCACAGCTACTTTACATATCAGTAGAATAAGTCAGAAGGAATATATGAAACAATGAACATTGTAAGTGAATGGGTTGAAGATCTTAACACATTCTATCCTCAATAATTAATCTCTAATTGCCATTGAACTCTTGAATAATGATTTTGATTTCCTAGCTTAATGAATTAGCGAGGCAAACAGTTGTAAATTCCCCATGTTGGAAACCAAGATGAACTACCCAAAGACTGTCAAGAATGAATTCCTTTTAAGCTGAAGAGTAATCCTTTAGTCACTAGATCTTTGGTTCTCATTAAATTCAAGGACTTTCAAGAAATGGGCAGCTGCATTGCCTAAAATCATAGTCACTCTAGGGTGGCCTTCATCCAAAGAGGTTGGATTTGGCCTTTGTAGCACAGTGTGGACACAATGTTAGAAAGGCACTCCTTCTCAGGTAACATCTTTAAGCTTGTCTAGCCCTTCAAACTTTATAGTCCATTGCCTAAAGACTTATCCACCATAGATTGAATTTTCACCCCTAACTATGTCTCTTAATATGACTACATTATTGGAAGCCATAATCTAAATATCTAGACTGCTTCAAAATATTTTGAACAATGGCCTGATGCTATAGGTTTCCATTCTATAGGTGGATAATCATTTTGATGTGTTCTTTGATTCAGTTTGCAAGAATTTTATTGAGTATTTTTGCATCGATATTCATAAAGGAAATCGTTTTGAAGTTTTCTTTCTTCGTTAGGTCTTTGTGTGGTTTAGGTACAAGAGTAATTGTAGCTTCATAGAACGAATTGGGTAGAGTACCTTCAGTTTCTATTTTGTTGAATAATTTGAGGAGTATTGGTATTAGGTCTTCTTTGAAGGTTTGATAAAACTCTGCACTAAAACCATCTGGTCCTGAGCTTTTTTGGTTGGGAGACTATTAATGACTGTTTCTATTTCATTAGCAGATATGGGACTGTTTAGATCGTTGATCTGATCTTGATTTAACTTTGGTACCTGGTATCTGTCTAGAAAATTGTCCATTTTAATTAGGTTTTGTTGAGTATAGGCTTTTGTAGTAGGATCTCATAATATTTTGGATTTCCTCAGTGTCTGTTGTTATGTCTCCTTTTTTATTTCTGATCTTGTTAATTAGGAAACTATCTCTGTGCCCTCTAGTTAGTCTGGCTAAGGGTGTATCTATTTTGTTGACTTTCTCAAAGAACCAGCTCCTGGTTTGGTTGATTCTTTGTATAGTTCTTTTTTTTTCTATTTGATTGATTTGAGCTCTGAGTTTGATTATTTCCTGCCTTTGACTCCTCTTGGGTAAATTTGCTTCTCTTTGTTCTAGCGCCTTGAGGTGTGCTGTCAAATTGCTCTCTCCAGTTTCTTTTTGGAGGCACTTAAAGTTATGAGTTTTCCTCTTAGGACTGCTTTCATTGTGTCCCATAAGTTTGGGTATGTTGTGGCTTCATTTTCATTAAACTCTAGAAAGTATTTAATTTTTTTCTTTATTTCTTCCTTGACCAAGTTATCGTTGAGTAGAGTGTTGTTAAGCTTCCACCTGTATGTGGGCATTCTACTGTTTATGTTGTTATTGAGGAACAGCCTTATTCCATGGTGATCTGATAGGATACAAGGAATTATTTCAATCTTCTTGTATCTGTTGAGGCCTGACTTATGACCAATTATATGGTCAATTTTGGAGAAGGTACCATGAGGTGCTGAGAAGAAGGCATATCCTTTTGTTTTAGGATAAAAAGTTCTATAGATATCTGTTAAATCCCTCTGTTTCATAACTTCTGTTAGTTTCACTGTGTCCTTGTTTAGTTTCTGTTTCTATGATCTGTCCATTGCAGAGAGTGGGGTGTTGAAATCTCCTACTACTACTGTGTGTGGTGTAATGTGTGCCTTGAGCTTTAGTAAAGTTTCTTTTATGAATGTATATGCCCTTGCATTTGGAGCATAGAGGTTCAGAATTGAGAGTTAATCTTGGTAGATCATACCTTTGATGAATATGAAGTGTGTCCCTCCTTATCTTTTTTGATCACTTTAGAGTGAAAGTCGATTTTATTCGAAATTAGAATGGCTACTCCAGCTATTTTCTTGGGACCATGGGCTTGGAAAATTGTTTTCCAGCCTTTTATTCTGAGGTAATGTCTGTCTTTGTCACTGAGGTGGGTTTCCTATATGCAGCAAAATGTTGGGTCCTGTTTACATATCCAATCTGATAGTCTATGGCTTTTTATTGGAGAATTGAGTCCACTGATGTTAATAGATATTAAGGGAAGGCAATTCTTGCTTCCTGTTAGTTTTGTAGTTAGAACTGGAATTCCGTTCATGTGTCTATCTTCTTTTAATTTTGTTGGAAGATTACATTTTTGCTTTTTCAGGGATGTAGTTTCACTCCTTGTGTTGTAGTTTTCCATTTATTACCCTTTGAAGGACTGGATTTGTGGAGATATATTGTGTGAATTTGGTTTTGTCATGGAAAACTTAGGTTTCTCCATCTATGGTGATTGAGAGTTTTGCTGGGTATAGTAGTCTAGGCTGGCATTTGTATTCTCTTAGGGTCTGTATGACATCTGCCCAAGATCTTCTAGCTTTCATAGTTTCTGGTGAGAAGGCTGGTGTAATTCTGATAGGCCTGCCTTTATATGTTACTTGACCTTTTTCCCTTACTGCTTTTAGTATTCTTTCTTTGTTTTGTGCATTTGTTGCTTTGACTATTATGTGGCAGGAGGAATTTCTTTTCTGGTCCAGTCTATTTGGAGTTCTATAGGCTTCTTGTATGTTCATGGGCATCTCTTTCTTTAGGTTAGGGAAGTTTTCTTCTATAATTTTATTGAAGATATTTACTGACCCTTTAAGTTGGAGGTCTTTACTCTCTTCTATACATATTATCCTTAGGTTTGGTCTTCTCATTGCATCCTGGATTTCCTGGATGTTTTGTGTTAGGGTCTTTTTGCATGTTGCATTTTCTTTGACTGTTCTGTCAATATTGTCTATGTTATCTTCTGCCCCTGAGATTCTCCCTTCTATCTCTTGTATTCTATTGGTGATGCTTGCATCCATGTTTCCTGACTTCTTTCCTAAGATTTCTAACTCCAGAGTTCTTTCTTTTTGTGATTTCTTTATTGTTTCTTCTTCCCTTTTTAGGTCCTGGATGGTTTTACTCAATTCCTTCACCTATTTGTTTGTGTTTTCCTGAAATTACTTAAAGGATTTTTGCATTTGCTCTTTAAGTGCTTCTACTTGTTTACTTGTGATCTCCTGTAATTCTTTATGGGATTTTCTTTGTTTGTTTCCTCTTTAAGGGCTTGTACCTCTTTACCTGTGTTCTCCTGTATTTCTTTAAGAGAGTTATTCATGTCCTTCTTAAGCTCCTCTATCAGCACTATGATTTTAGATCCAAATCTTGCTTTTCCAGTATTTTGGGATATCCAGGACTTGCTGTGGTAGGAGTACTAGGTTCTGATGAAGGCAAGTAGTCTTGGTTTCTGTTGGTAGGATTCTTGTGTTTGCCGTTCACCATCTCTTGATCTCTGGTGTTAGATGTTCTTGGTGTCTCTCACTAGAGCTTGTCCTGTCCCTGCCACCCTGTGACTCCCCTGTAACTCATGAGGCCTGTGCTTCCCTGCTGGTCCTGACTTAGAAAGTCACTGGAGAGAAAATGGAGGATCTCTCCTGAGTCTCTGGGTTAAAGCACTTCCTGGAGGCAGGCCCTCCACTTGCAGGGAAGGGTCAGAGAGGGTTGCTGATTCACCTCTGTCACTCGGATACTGAGAGGATCCTGTCCCTGCAGCCCTGGGACTCCCCTGCAACTCATAAGGCCTGTGCCTCCCAGCTGGCCCCACTGTAGAAAGTCACCGGAGAGAAAAAAAATCTCAATAAGATTTTTAAGATCGATCCTTAATCTAATTTTTGTCCATTATTATCAAAATGAAATTAGCTCTTTCTCCCTTGTGTTTTCCTTTATCTCTCTCCTCTTTGTCTCTTTTTAGGAAGGAAAGTGTTATGTGAAGGGCCTAGAAGAATCAAGAACTACATGTTTACAAGACATCAAGATGTGTCTTACCAGTAGTCAGTCCTAATTTTTGCTTTCTCCCTAAATTCTAACATTTGGACCAACAAAAAACCAAATGTTCCACAGTCACTTCTTTCATCAATAGTGAAATATCCTGCCACCCAAACATTTACCTCTATCTATAGACAAATTGCCTTCTCCTTCACTGACTACCTAATAGCCTATGTGTGTGTGTGTGTGTGTGTGTGTGTGTGTGTGTTTGTGTGTGTGTTGTGTGTGTGTGTTACAATCACATAATTTTATAGCCTGACTCTCCCCCATTAGACTATAGAGCCTGTGACAATAGTGAATGTACCTTAAACATTTTCCTGCAAATAATTTAGCTTCTTTTGTTTTTAGTGTGCAATGTTTTTATTTATTTGATAGTTTTTTCACAATAAAATAAAATGAAAGAAAAACTGTGGTACGTGTGACAAGTGTGAATTATATTTTGTAATACATTTCTTTTTTTCAGTGGATTGTTTTGGTTTTCTTAACTGTCTTGGGACTGAGTTTGCCCAAATACCATAAATATTCTGTTAAGAACAATGTCAGCACTGGGAATTTCTAGCACAATAGTTGTCTTTTTCAACAGAGTTTAAAACAGATTGATTGTGTTTAATGATGTGCCTTCTGTATTGGTGTCTGAAGAACATATACACCAAACAGGTAGAGTCACTGCAGCCAGCAGTTTTCAAGTGATCAGAGGGACTTGGTGTCAAAATGTGCCCTTGCCATACATTCTCCTCCCATTTGAAATTGTAAATGTGGTCTTCACAGATCACTCACCGGCTCTGCTCTATTCCATTCAGTTCTACCCTTAATCCCGATTTTGACTGTTTTATTTCTAGTCTTCTGTCTTAGTTCATATCCTATGGGTGCATCCAGGATGGTAAACTAAGGAATTCTTCTTTCAAAATGGTTTGGTGGTAAAGAAATTTTAAATTTAGGAACTCCAAGAAATTTTTTTGCAAGTTTGTTCATTTTGTTTATTCAATTACCCCATAATCTACTCTTTCAGAAAAATAAACTGTTGCTTAGTTTCAGAAAAGTTAAATCTTATAAACTGAAAATTTGAAAGTTGTAAATTATGTCTAAACTTGACAAGATGTCATCAAGTATGGACAGCAGTCTTAAGTGGAGACCAGATAACTAGATAATATCCACACACAAACTACCTTAACCATAATTTCCTGATGTGTTTGTTATAAGCGTGAAGAACAAAACACGTTGTGCCATCTGTCTTGTTTCCACACATTCTTAGAGAGCTGGAAAAGTTTATGGTGCTGATGTTTAGAGGAAACACTTAGAGAGTGCTTACATAGCTTTAATCCCTCCACTGGCCACAGGTCCATAAAACCGGATTAACTTTTTCCATAATTAACTTTTATGGTTTTGTACAGCTACTAACAGAATAAGCTTTACATCATTTTGACAACATTCAGGACAAGTTCTACATTTTTGTTATTCTTTACATAATGTGATACATAATATTTACCTGGATGTATTAAAAAAACAGAAAAATGCTGACATTAATTTCTTATTATTTTCTTACCTGGCACATTCATCTACAAAAGAATAAACACAATTAGCACATCTTTGCTGTCTTCTAACTATACAGCATGTAACTTATTGTGCCAAGGACTCCTGTATCAAATGCCTAGAGCCTGTTTCTATCTATTAATTAGGCAATTTGCTTTCTCAGTGGGTCTAAGCATGGGAAATGCCAATTACTAGCTATCACTGGAGTGAACCTTCAAACTGGTTTCTCAGTTATTTCAAAGTTCTGCTGAGATGTCTGACTACCCTTACATACTTGAAGTGGTATGTAGTATGCTGCCTTTAAGAATTTCTTTTTAGAACTTTTTTTTCTGTTTTGTTTTTGTTTTTTTTTTTCTGAGTCAGGGTTTCTCTGTATAGCCCTGGCTGTTCTGTAGACCAGGCTGGCCTCAAACTCAGAAATCTGCCTATGTCTGCCCCCCAAGTGCTGGGATTAAAGGTATGTGCCACCATTGCCCAGCTTCTATTTAGAAATAACAACAACAACAACAACAACAACAACAACAACAAACTCATAAAACACTACCACTAAACTTTCTCTCCCCTGTGATTTCCTATATTTTGCTGTACAATAGTATTTCGTTTTGTGCTGAAGGTATTATTACTATTCTGAGGGAATAAGATAAACAAATAAAGGGAAAGAGAAAGAGGAAGATTTGATGGAGTAGAATAAAAGAGATAATGATAGGAAACAGGTAAAAGTAAAGCCAGTTCACTGATTAACAACTGACCAGAATCTTCTCCTATATTAGAGTCCTTTATCTGATAAACTAATCACAGCTTTTCCTTCCAGCAAACAGAGTAGAGTATTTCAAAAATAAAAATCAATGAAGTAAAGCAATACTATTGTGTGGGAACTTTTGGACCATACAAAAGTTAAATTACCATGTTTGTTTTGCCTCAGTCCACTTTAGGGCCTGTGGAGGCTAGGAAGCATGAGAACTGACCCCAAATGAGTGAGGAAACTGAATCCTCATGAGCTTTTATGCTTAAAGAATTTAGACAGGTCATGACCATCAGATTTTATTCACAGTCGCATCTTCAATGTTTTGATAGGGTTTTTATTATTTTATTCATATGAATGTGTGTGTGTGTGTGTGTGTGTGTGTGTGTGTGTGTGTATGTGTGTGTATACATGGGCCATTGTGAATTTACATGTATCCCTTGGTTGTAGGTGCCCACAGAGGACAAAGGGCATCAGATCCCCTGGAAATAGAGTTCAGGTGATTTTGAGACGTTTAATGTAGGTGCTAGAAACTGAACCTGGGTCCTCTGCAGGAACAGTAATCACTCTTAACTGGTAGGCCCTCTCTTCAGTCTCTACAGTCATAGTTTTGAAAACAATCAGTAGTTTAAGAAAGGCATGCCTTTTATCAAGCCAGGCATTAAACTTGCTACCAGTGTTTGGATTTCATCACCACACTTGTTAATTAACTCCAGATGGGATTTCAGGTGGAAGTTATCAGTGGTCTAGAGGCAGTAATCCATCTGCAGACATGAGACAAGGCAACAGTAATTTATAATAGAAAAATATTAAGCCTCCTTGCCACCAAATGTTTCTACTGCATGTTGGCACCACAGGGGCACTGGGATGCTGTGCTGGTCGGGTTTCCCGCCAGTTGAATCAGTCACTAAAAGAATGAGGTTTTCTCAAAATGTTTCCTTGTTGTTAATTTCTGAGTTTCTTTAAAAGCATATCAAAACAAACAAACACCCAGCCACTGCTGTAGATTCTCCCACTATGTTATTTCACTGAGAATAACACTGGAATTTTAAAAGTTTAAAATCAAACTCATATGTTAATAGTTTTAGATTTATCTTTCTATCACCTTAGTCATCCACATTTTCATCATGGTGACTTAAACAGATACCCTCATTAATCCCTAGAGAAATTTACCTTTCATATACTTCAAAAATGTTTCTGAAGCAGTAAGTGGATAATAGTACTTCCTTATTTAAAGGTGAATAGAGTATGTTAATAATGGTTATATGTTATGCAGTATCATAGGAAGATATGCTCAGAGCAGATAATTTATTAGTAGTATCATTATTATTACCACTAACATTATGTTTAATTTATAAATAATAACTATGTTCCAAACAGATGTTAATCTTATTAAATCACTGATCTAACAGCTATACCCATCCCAACTGTACATAGGTATTTGGGAAACAAATTTCTTCCTGTCTGTTTTTTTTTTTTTAAAGTTTCTAAATCCAGATTAGAATTGAATGAGTCATCGCAACTAATTGACAACAAACTAAACTTTAAGCCATAAACATAAAAAGAATTCAATATTGTGAAGGCTGAGTTCAGATCCGAAGAGGTAATCAAGATATGCTGTTAATTTCATTGACCAGACTGACCAGGATGACAGGTAAAATTGCAGTAAACCATCAGTCTAGATTTCTTTGTGAAAATATTTGACAGGTGAGATTAAAATTTAAATCACAAACACTCCTTGGAATTTAATGGCTCACATGGAAAACTTTAATATTCTAGAAACAGCATAAATTCGAAAGATCTTTATCTAAACTGTGCCTTATCCACCTCTCATAATGAACTACACAGCTTAGGAATACCATGTCAGGTATCTATTATTAGCATACTTTGAGACTTCTCCAAAGATTCTGTATAACAGGTCATTTCTTTTATGAAGCATCACAGGAACATTATGTGCCATGAATTATATGTGGTGAAAGATTAAAAAATTAAAGACAAAATACAAAAATTCTCTAAATTCTGTATAATACTTCTCCTGTGATGTGTTTAATCCTAATGATTGTGATGCTGAGACAGGAGTATTGCTGTCAACTTGATGCCAGATTGAGATAGAGGGAAACTTTATCAAAAACCTAAAACAAATCAAAACATTTGGGAAGACAATTGAGTTGTTTTTGTGGTGGTGGTGGTAGTGATGATGGTGGTGAGGATGGTGATGGTGGTCGTTATTATTGTTATTGTTAAGTCTTATGCTCCTACATTGCCAAAATCATTTATCACTTCTGATTGCTTTGCTGAATTGCACTGAATAAATGCAGACAGGGTAGACCCTTTGCCTTAAGCCTGATCTTAGTGGGAACTGCTTGAGATTATTTCCAGCATGATGGTGGCATAGGTTTTCCAGTTAAAGTCTTTATTATTCTGAGGTGATTTCTCTCCATTCCTCACTTCATTTATGTATTCAAGTATTACCATAGAAACATCACAGAAATCCTGACTATTTCTGATGGAGAGTGAGGCATCCCTCCTTAATGATGAGGAGTTTATCCATTCTTCAGGGCTTCTCACTCTTATGCAAATAACGTATTTTTGAGAAAGTATAAGGAAGACATCAGGGACTATCTGACTCAGAGGATGTATCCTTCTAATAGATGTGGTCAAATTTCTTGTAGAACATATCAATAAGTTGATTATAAGAGACAAAAATAAGCAGACATTTTTCTTAACAATAATGAAATGTAACCTAAATATTCACTTATAAAAATTATAATACCTTGGACTTCTTCCTTTCCAGTATGTACCACCTTGATATCCTTTTGTAGTCTTAATGCTTTAGTTAGAACTTTGAGTACTATATTGAATTGATAGGTAGAGAGGGAGCCTTGTATTGTCCCTGATTTTAGTTGGATTGATTTTTTTTCTCCATTTAATTCGATATTGGCTGTTGGTTTGCTGTATATTGCTTTTACTATGCATAGTCATGGGCCTTGAATTCCTGATATTTCCAAGACTTTTAATATGCAACGCTGTTTTGTTTTGCAAAGGCTTTTTCAGCATCTAATGAGATGATTCTGTAATGTTTTTCTTTGCATATGTTTATATAGTGGATTACATTGATGGATTTTTATATATTGAACTATCCCTGCATCCCTGGAATGAAACCTACTTGCTCATAGTAAATGATAGTTTTACTATGTTCTAGGATTTTATTTCCAAAATTTTTACTGAGTATTTTTGCATTGATAATCATAGGTGAATTTGATCTGAAGCTCTCTTTCTTTGTTGGGTCTCTGTGTGGTTTAGGTATCAGAGTGTCTGTGGCTTCATGGAATGAATTAGGTAGTATTCCTTCCCTTTTTATTTTGTGCAATGGTTTGCAGAGAATTGATATTAGGTCTCAAAAGGTCTAGTAGAATTCTGCACTAAAACCATCTTTCTCTGTATTTTTTCATTGTTGTCCTTGTTTTTAATGACTACTTCTATTTCCTTAGGGATTATGGGATTGTTTAGATAGTTTTCCTGCTCTTGATTTAACTTTGGTATTTGGTATCTGTCTAGAAAATCATCCATTTCTTCTAGATTTTCCAGGTTTTTTAGTATGGACTTTTGTAGTAAGATCTGATGATTTTTTGATTTTCCTAATTTTCTGTGGTTATGTCTCCCTTTACATTTCTGATTTTGTTAATTTGGATACTGTATTGGTGCCTTTTAATTACTTTGGCTCAGGGTTTATCTATCTTGTTGATTTTTACAAAGAACCAGTTCTTGGTTTTGTTGATTCTTTGTATCATTCTCTTTGTTTATAATTGGTTGGTTTCCACACTCAGTTTGATTATTTCCTTAATCTATTCCTCTTGGGTGTGTTTGCTTCTTTTTTTGTTCTAGAGCTTTCAGCTGTGCTATTAACTTACTAGTGAAGGATCTCTCTAACTTCTTTATGAGGGCACTTAGTGCTATGAATGTTCCTCTTAAGACTGTTTTCATTGTGTCCCATAAGTTTGTGTATGCTATGACTTTATTTTCACAATATTCCAAACACATCAGATATTTTGGGTCATGATCCTGATTCTAAAGAGCAATAAGATCTAATATAGAAGTTAGGCATGTATAGATTTAACTGAAACATTGTGATATAGCAATCAATGAAATTTTCATGAAAGATGAGATGATATTATGGTAGAGAAAAAACAAAAGTCACCACCACTCTGTACTGTTAAAGTCATATTCGGTTGGATAGTATTAATATTCTATTTCACAGAATTTGAAGAACTATACTCGTATTAAACAAAAGATGGAAATAAATCTTTTAGAACATAGAATTTTGTTTATTAACCTTGTTTTACAAAGGAGGTAAAAAGCCTTCTCTACAGAAAAGAAACTCATTTCCCCTCACCCCTGCCCCCAGACTCCTGAAGGCTGAGAGAAAGCCATTGTTGTGCTAGATAATCTGACAGGATAAGAGGACATTTCTGTAGTGTGACAGGTTGACATTGTATCGTTGAAGATGCGATTATTTTATAAATTGGTAATATCACAAACTGTCAGGCTTTCACTTCAAAGTCCTTGTACTAAGTCAGACCTGTCTGGATCTGGGTCAATTTCATGGAAATGACTTCATTCTTTTCTCCTCCAAGAAACTAGTTTTGTTTTTGTTTTTCTTCTTTCTTTTCCCCTTTTCTTTCTTTCTTCCTTCCTTCCTTCCTTCCTTCCTTCTCTCCCTCTCTCTCTCTCTCTCTCTCTCTCTCTCTCTCTCTCTCTCTCTCTCTCTCTCTCTCTCTCTCTCTCTCTTTCTTTTAATTTCAGAGGGTGTTTAACATTTATCTAAATGAGATTTTTAATTGATGAATTCTGACACTGACATTCAATAAAAATAAATAGATAATTCATAAACACAAGAATTCTTTCATTGAAGCAAAGTTTTGGACACTTGCTTCCTTACAGTTTAACTGGCTTGTTGTGTGACTTTGAGTTATTCACATGTTCTTTACAAAAAAAAAAAAGTTGAGACAGTAGATAAGCAACTGTCCTCTAAAGTTCACAGATGAATCATGGAGCATCTTCAGACTTTATTTGTTGCTTTACAAATGTGAGCGTCTTAAAAATCTATGCTCACAAAACTGGCAATCAGTATTGTTATGTCAAAGCACTTGATTTGTTAAAAAGAACTTTGTTCATTTTTCCTGTGACTCAGCAAAGTTGTTTCAGTTTTAATCACCAGTACACAGTGAAGAACAAAGAAAATCATCAAGTAGGACATTTCATAATCTCAATATCCATACAATGGAATGCTGGTTTTGGAAATATCATCAGCTCTCCAGAATAAATGCTTCTGTTTATAATTGGCTACGTAATATTTCATCATGGAACTTAGTTTTAAGGTGTGAGTGTTTAAGCATTATAAACCCATGATAACCCTCATCATGGGTTCCCCAAAACAGTGTAAACTGGCACAGGTTAAAAACATAACAAAACCAAGTTCATACAGACTGCTTATACAGTAAGTATATTTAAATCAGAGAGGCTTATTTGAGTGAGAAAAGACAATGGTATATGGATAACAGGAATAAACTTTTTATCTTCTGCTCTTTCTGCTTTACTTATTAAGCTGAAAGTATTTTTTTGGCATTTCAAGTTTTGATTCTATCTCAGAAAATTACATTCCATGGTCCAGCAAGAAAGCCAGGGAAGCTGGCCTTGATCTCATGAACCAGAAAAAAGCTGATAGGATAGAATCAAAATAGTAAAGTTGACCTCTGACCCTTACATGTGAGCCATAACAAGTCAACCTCCACCATATTCACCACAGACACAAAAACATACACACAAACACACACCTTCACACACACACTAACATACATACACAGACATTAAAAATTACTTTGCTTTATCCTAAAGTTTCCCACTATAAACTCATTTGTGACTGTCTGTGGACTGGATATGTGTGTCCTCCCTCATGCTGATATGTGTTAGGATCTCCAGTGGAGGCGGTGGTGGCGCACGCCTTTATTCCCAGCACTTGGGAGGCAGAGGCAGGTGGATTTCTGAGTTCGAGGCCAGCCTGGTCTACAGAGTGAGTTCCAGGACAGCCAGGGCTACACATGGATCATGTTTTATGAAAAAAGGAAGGAAATGAAGATACAAATTGGCAGGTTTATAAAGATCTTTTTCCAGTCATCACCAGACAGTGTTTTATTCATATATACTTAATGAGCTTAGGACAATGTTGTACTATAATAACTTGAAAAGAAATGATGAGTAACTAAATAAGCGATTAATAATCTGAGATAAATTCAACTAAAATCCTTGAGGAACATGAACTTATTACATATTAATTTAGATTGATGCAGGTTAAACTGGGGGTATTTTTCCTAAAATCTGCCAGGTTTTCCTGTAAAAGGTTAACTACTGTGTACTATACCACATGCAACGGCTAAGAAGAAAGTCTTCACCTGGTTAAATTGTAATAGCTTATTATCAAATTAGGTGTATTTAATTCTTTAACTAGTTAAATGAGATATGTATATGTGAAATTCAGTTAATTATAACTGTAGAATTATCACGGGTTACTTCCAAAGAGCCCATTCTGAGACCCCTAAGGATTATAGTATGACTCTCATCTTAACTAGCTAAGTGTTAATATTTTCATTTAACTTTTTCATTGAAATTAGTTGGAATTTGCCCAAAATTGAGCCCAAAATAGCTCTCTCATAGAGAAACAATTAAATATCAGCCTAATGGGCTCTCTTTTCAATAATTCTTCAGAGCAGCATTAGAGGGCTGGGGAGGTAGCTTAGTGGAAGAATGCTTAGTGAGCATGCTAAGGACCTAAATTCAATCTCCAATACTGAAAAACAAAACAAATAAAGGACCAACTTTAGATTTATTCATTAGTGACAGATCTCTTCTGTGGATTAGCAATTTGTATCCAAATATGAGAACAAGCTATGGTACGAATTCTCTCCTCTATAAATCATAGACAGAGAGGGACTGATCACTTCCTCTCTGGCTTAGTGGGGGCTGTTCTTAAGAATAGTGTAGTGCTCAAAGAGGGGAATGTCTCACCACCTGCTGGAACACAGTGATGAATGTAGCTCCTAAAAAGAACAGTCTGCACCATAAGCTCTAAGAAGAAATGAAGAGGAATTAAATGTCCTTATGGGATGGCCATGAAGCAGGCGAAAGATAAAATTTCTTTTTGTTTGTGTGTTTGTTTTATTTTCTTCCAATAGATTGCAAAGCCTAGGGTCCGGAGGAAGGCGTGAGGTTTGATGTTTACTGGCATTGATACCTGCTTCTTACACATTCTCTTTTCCACTTCTGCTTAGATTTATTTCAAAATACTTCCAGAAAGCCACCCTTATGCATCCCAAAAGAACTAGACTGCACAGAAGCAGAATAGTTTAAACATGTGTACTTGGAGAAGAATGGAAAGGCCAGTAGAGTAGGAGAAAAATACAATAAAAGCAGGAAAAAAGATAGCTGAACGATTTCCATACTAAATGAAAACAATAGATATGTGTAGTGATCAGATTCAATAAACTCTATGAAAAGCAGATATTTCGAATTCTTGATAATTGTCTTATGGAATCAAGAGGAAAAGACAGAGAAGGAAAGAAGGTATCAGCAAATTCTTTCTTGTTTAGCACATAAAGTAAAAGGACTAAAAAGGCAGCAGTAAGATACCTACAGAAAGCAGTGTCTCCCTGAATGCCACTCCCACGAATGACCTCTCAAAGCAAAAATGAACTGACATCATGAATTTTGAGAGCACTGGCCTAGATCAGGATGCTGATTTTTTTGGTTAAAGATCCATCTGAATGTTGCTGGGAAAGTAATTTATGCATGTGATGGTGATCTAAATCAGCACATTCAGTCCACTCCACTGAATCTATGAAGACAAAACACATGGAATTCCTCACGGAGAAGAAAGTGTGCTTCTACATTGAATTTAGACTCAAGAATGCAACATTTACTCTGCCCTTGCTCTTCAGTCGGCAGTTTGTTCTTCAGAGTTTATTCCCCAGATTCCATACGAAAATTCCTTATAGCCTACATTGGCTGGCAAATAAATACACAATTTATGTCTGTGTTAATAATATATACATGTACATACATAAACACATATACATTTCATATATTGCAAATACACATATATAATATGCATATTTATTACATATATGTACATAACAAAACACACTATTGATTTTATTTCTCCTAAGAAGAATGATTAGTACACAAGATACATTCAGAATAAAAACCACGATTCATTGCAGCACAAAAATTGTAAGGAATTTTATAGGAAGAAGAATGCAAAATGATCAAAACTTGGGTCAACGAAAAATATGAGGAAATATGAGGAAATTGAGTAATAGTAAATAAGTGGATAAAATGTCATAAAGCTTCCAAATCAATGTAATTTTTGATATATTTTTGAAGAGGTGCACCACAGAGAAAAATCTGCATATTATTTAGGTGTTGCTGTCTTTGTGGCTGGTGAGATGATAAGAAATGATTTCTGCTGGGCAGTGGTGGCGCACCCCTTTAATCCCAGAACTTGGGAGGCAGAGGCAGGCAGATTTCTGAGTTCGAGGCCAGCCTAGTCTACAGAGTGAGTTCCAGGACAGCCAAGGCTACACAGAGAAACCCTGTCTCTAAAAAAAAATGATTTCTGTAAACAGACAGAAGAACATTATCATGAGAAAGCAAGCAGAAGACAGAGAACATGCTGCATGAGGCAAGATGAACCCTGGGGAGACCAAAGTGATACCACAGGTCTATCTCAATGAGCAGAAGGGGATGTGATTTAGACACACTCAGGTTGGGGCTAATATAATTTAAAATAACTTCAAATTATGACATAAAAATTTGGGTCTTCAAAATCTTTTCCCTCATGTTTTTAAACAATATGCAGGGGGAATTCAAGTTTATTTTGTTTTATTCATTGAGAAGATTCAGTTAATGCTCACTTGCTCACAGCCTTTTGCTGTAGTAGGGCAATCAATGTGACAGAGTCCTCTGACTATGCCTAAGGGCCACAGAATGTCAGGGAGTGGCTGGGTATGAGGTCCTCTCTTTTCAGGATGTAGTTTTAGTGTCCCATTTCCTTTAATTAGGTTCCATCCCATACTTTCTACCACTCTTCACAAGGGCATCATATAATGAACAGATCTATCAAGGGATTAATATGTTGATTTGGTCATAACCTAACATAGATATTTCCTTTGAGAAGTGGCACCAGATTTGGACAAGGCTGTCATAACGAAACTACAGCAGTATCCTTTGACTTTAGTCACTCAAAAACAAATTTTAGAAGTGTGCTATACACAATGATTTAGTAATTATACAATGAAGCTGCAGACATGATGTGATCATAGGCTTAGGTATTAGAAGGCATGTCAGGGGCTGGAGAAAATAGTGTACATTCTCTCAAAAACAGTGCTGGAATTAGAAATGCAAATACAAATTAATTTTCACACTTTCTTTCTTAACTCACAAATATTTAGCCTTTCTTGTTCCGTTTTATACATTCTACACTGATATATATATATATATATATATATATATATATATGAGAGCAACAACAAACTATATCTTATATCTGAGATTTATGATTTAATATTATATATTCTAAATCAATTCATTTGCCTGAATGTGTTTTAATTACATTTTCAACAGCCAAATGATATTCCTATGTGAACAAACATAAATACTGCATACATTTATTGGATATATAAATCTTTTCCTTATTGACTTGTAGCTATACATTGTTTTCTAATATTCTCCTGGAATAAGGTTATTGTTTTGTCTTCTGGGTTCCAGGAGTTGACCCACAAATCACACAAAGAAGGATCTCAGTCAGGCAGGGGTGCTTTGTTGAAGGCACACCTTAATACTGACCAATCAGGACCATAGCTCAGATGCAGGCTGAGCCACAATGGTGAACATCTTTCTTTCTCATCTTGTGAAGGAAAAAACAAACAAACAAACGAACAAACAACCACAAAAAATGTAGTGAGTTCATACAAAGATGTAGGAAGTGCAGCCCAGTGTTTGGCTCTGATTCCAGCCATTTCAGACATAGCAGTTTAAATGGAAGTTTAATTTGATGGGTCCTATATAAATCTTTGTGAAATTTCTTAAGATTGACAACCTCAGGACCTACAGAACAGAACAGAGTATGTGGTCAGCATGGCCCTGCTCTGAGTCAAGTCACTTCCCTGTCAGTTGCTGGCAGGCCTGTTACAGCAATAGTAAGACATAGGCATCAGGCATGGAAGAAAATGGCTACAGCCATGCTGGAGGAGACAGACCTCAACATATCATTTTCTAATAATCTGTCATCCTACCTTACATAGAATTTCTCTTCTAACTTTTAACTTGTCAGTGTTGTAACTGATATTTAAATTAAAAAAATATATTGATCTCATTGCCATTTTATGCCATTTTAACATCATTTTATACAAAATATTAAAGCAATACTTACATACTTTAAATACACTTGAGATATACTCTATGACGTTCTAAATGTATAGAGATTGTGAAGTTATGTAGTTATGTTCTTCTTTGTTCAGAATAAGAGACATTATAGTATGCTGATGCTTGATTGGCTCTCTTACCCTATTGCTCACACCCATGAGAGCTGCACTCAATCTATCCATCCGTTATTTTTTCAACCCTTTACAGTTTTACAATTTGATTAGGATTGATGCTGATATTTTTATTACAAAAATGGATTTACTCATCTTGTGTCTTTTTTTCCTTGTCATTATTTGTGAAGTTATGTTAAAACCCTTTGGGATTTACATGGCCAGATTTTAGAATTCTTAGAACTAAATAGTTTTAAGTAAGTATTTTTTTCACTATTAAGTCTCTCTATTGTTCAATGTGGTAAACTTATCCATGTACCTTATTCTCAAATAAAATATGGTATATGCTCATAGGTTTATTTTAATTAATGAATGACATTTGACTTTAATAATTTTCAAGGTTATATTTACTTGTTTATGATGCTCAGTATTAAAATGCACCATTACATTTAATTTTTATATAGTAACCATGTTGAACACTTGGCTTCATTACTCTTTATTCATAATTCCAAACTTCAAATCTGATCTTGTGTCTTTTTTTAAGTAATTTTGGCACAAGATGTTACTCCAAGGCCAGATCTGATCTGAACAGATGTGAGGCTATTTGCAGTCTTTATCTTAATTGCTGTGAATATTCATCAGTTTCACTGAGAACATTAATGGAAATGATTACGAGGGCTCTCTACAATCTGACAAGAATGTTACCAATGTCTGTTTACAAATCTTGTTGCTTTTCTCAGTCCCAAACTACTGAATTCTGGTATACCTATATGCTTCTTCAGTGGAAGATGTTGAGGACAGTTTCTATATTTCAAAACACGTGCTGAATTTGTATTGATTTACCTTTAGTCACTCTGCAGAACTCTTAAAAAATGATCTCTATTCCTTTCTTTAAATCAATGTTTAAAAAATGTGTACTGCAGGACAAATTGTAGGATGAAGGCTTTGTGGCTGCTTTGGGGTCCCAGTCCCTCTAGTGGAAGTCTTACCTGGTTACAGGAGATGGTTGGTTTAATCCCAATATCCCTCAATATTAGAAATCGTAGCCAGGGTTGCAGTCACAGATCCCTGGGAGTTTCTATTGCACTGGGTTTCTAACGTGCATCCTAATGCTCTCAATTCCAGTTTTCTTTTCCAGTACTCTTTTCCCACCCCCTGCCCTTCAATTCGTTCCCTCCATCTCCAGTCACCACGGTCTTCAGTCCATCACTATTTCCCCCTCCCTGGGATATTGAGTCTTCCCTTGACACCCTGTTTCTGAACTTTTCTGGGTTTGTGGATTGTAGCATGATTACTCTTCATAGGTAGAACCCATTTATAAGAGAGTACATGACCCAGGGTAGGGGAATGCTAGAGAGCTGAGGTGGGAGTGGGGAAACACCCTCATAGAAGCAGGAGGACATGAGAGAGAGGATAGGGGGTTTATGGTGGGAAAATTGGGAAGGGAGGTAACATTTGAAATGTAAATAAATAAAATAGCCAATAAAAATGGTGAGTGCATGGCATGTCTGTCGTTCTGTTTGGGTTATGTCACCCATGCTGACACTTTTTTTTTTTCTAGTTCCATCCATTTGTCTGCAAATTTCATGTGCTGGGGTAAAGATAGCAGAGAAATTATGGACTTACAAACTAATGACTCATCCAGCTGAGACCCATGCCAGGGAAAGGAGCCCACCCCAATGCTACCTGGAGGGCCAGGGAGTAAAGGCTGAATAGACAAGACACCTCAGACACAACCAAACACACAACTGGAAACGAAATCAATCAATCAACAAATCAATAAATAACAAAAAACAGCAATAGGTAAAAACAATGAAATAGTTTTTAACTACATTTTGCTATACTTGAAGACAGGAGTCTTGAATAATTGTCCTCAGAGTTCCTTCATCTAGCAACTGATGGTAACAGATATAATGTTGCACAGTAAAACATTAGGTGGAGCTTGGGGAATCATAGGAAAGGGGAAATAAAATATTGTAGGGGCTACAGGGGGTCACAGATACCACAAGAAAAAACACAGAATCATGTACTCTTCAAGACAGTGGTGATTACAAAGAGACTATAGGATTAAACATATTTCATAAGGGAAATTAATGAATGTATACAAGACAAGATGGAAAGATAATGTAGGTCTTAGGAAGAATGGAACAATGCCGACATCTACAACACACACACACACACACACACACACACACACACACACACACACAAACAGCCCCATAGGAGGAATAACAATATGAGCTAACCAGTACCCCTAGAGGTCCCAGGGATTAAACCACCAACCAAAGAGTACACATGGTGGAACTCATGGCTCCAGCTTCATATGTAGCAGAGGATGGCCTTGTTGGTTATCAATAAGAGGAGAGGCCCTCGTTCCTGTGAAGGCTCTATGTCCTAGTGTAGGGGAATACCAGGGCCAAGAAGCAGGACTGGATGGGTTGGTGAGCAGGGGGAAGGGGTATAGTATAGAAGGTGTTTGGAGGGGAAACCAGGAAAGGGGATGACATGTAAATAAAGAAAATATCTAATAAAAATACAAAAAAGAATAACATTAGACAAAACAATTTTATATACAACATATACTGATTATGAACATGTTCAACTGGGCACTTAATAGTTAAATGCTGCTATACATCATGAAATTTGTTAATCTAAACCAGTATATTAAAAGCATGAAGGAGAGAACTCTTACAACTGCCCTAATACATGGCAGATTATCTATTAAAATGCAGTATTATTTATTTATTTGTTTATTTCTCATACATTCCAACAGAACTAGAGTTTCCCCTTCCTTACCTCCTACCAGTCCCCATGCACTCTCCTCCACTGTGCTCACCCTCATCCACTCTTCCTCCATTTTCTTCAGTAAAGGATAGGCCTCCCACAAATATCAGCCAAACATAGCATACCAAGTTGTAATAAGACCAGACATATTCTCTCATATTAAGGCTAAAAGAAGCAGCTCAGTGGGAGGAAAGGGATCCTAGAACAGGCAAAAGTGTCAGACAGACCTGCTCCCACTGTTAGGTGTCCCCAAAGTACACCTAGTTACACCACCATAAAATATATATTGAGAGAGGTCCTATGTCAGACCCATGCAGGCTCCCTGATTTTCAGTTCAGTCTCTGCGCTCCCTTTCCCAGGCTCCCCTCCAAAAAACAAACAAACAAACAAACAAAAACAACAAGAACAAACCCCTTTTGCCTCCCCCTTCCCCATGCCTGCCACCCCACCCTCTCCCACTTAATTGGCCCTGGC
Source organism: Montemys delectorum (assembly GCA_019843815.1). Taxonomy (NCBI): domain Eukaryota; kingdom Metazoa; phylum Chordata; class Mammalia; order Rodentia; family Muridae; genus Montemys; species Montemys delectorum. The sequence continues at coordinate 4,207 of JADRCD010224536.1, read as the reverse complement.
ATTCCCCTACACTGGGGCACAGAACCTTCACAAGGCCGAGGTCCTTTCCTCCTATTGATGATCGAATGTGCAATCCTCTACTATACGCATGCTGCCAGAACATTCAGTCCCACCCTGTATAGTCCTTGATTAGTGGTTGGGTCCCTGGGAGCTCTGAGGGTACTAGTTAGTAATTGTTGTTCGTCCTAAGGGGCTGCAAAACCCTTCGGCAGGATTAATAAAGTAAAAACAGTTTTGCTTCTATTTGCACAAAGTAAAATACTCGGGCAAGCACCTTTTCCAGCTATACAATTATGTGTATCGTTGGCAACAGGCTTGAGGAGATTGGTTCAGGGCTCTCCAGATCTAGTTCTCATCACAAAGGAGATGCATTTTGCCACAGAGGGCAGGGAATAAGAGAAAAATATAAGATACAGAGGGCATGAAGAAGGAGAAATAAATAAGGGAATGGGGACAAAAGTATTGTTCTGGAGGGACAAAGAACTGCCTCTAGACAGAGAGCTGACAGACTTGGCCCATAGGAAACTTACAGTTTATAAAGGTACAAGGAACTGGTTGGAACTCAGTACTTTGAAGTTGGACCTTGATAGAGAGCTTCAAGGGGAGGAAGTTGCCAAATAAGGAAACAGAGCTTGAAATCTAGCTTTAGGACTTTAATTTAAGCATTTTTAGCAAGGCAGAGGGAACTGGAGAGAAAGATAATGCCTGCCAGAGCCATGCTCACCAAGCTCAGGAGACCAGAGCACTTTCAGCTTCATCTCCAATTCATTGGCCACCTTCTTGTTCTCTGAACGTTTTGCGCACATGTACACTCGTTTTGCGCACATGTACACTTGGTAACTGTTGATTTGAGGTAAAACTCTTTCTTGGCTGCTGCTTTTCTTTCTCTCAATCTGGCCAGAGTCCTTCCAACTTCACCCTTTTTGTCCACTTCCCCCTCTGATACTGACTACCAAGGTCTAGCTATCAAAGTATTAAAGTCCAGCAATAAAAAAAACCCCTTTGGTTCATCTAATTAACATGATCAATTAAAATTAAACACCTCATGGAAACATGAGATTTCCGCTTGTACCATTATAAACTGCCTTTTACCTAGCGGCAATATCTGCCTGCTCTCTTTCCAGAGTCAGTCCTTTATCTTTTTTATCAGGACAAATATGCTTATTCCCTCTCCCTGTTCCTTTCCCCTTCTTCCTTATCTCCTGTCGTAGTTTCTTATTATTTTTGTCCCCCTGAGGCAAACAAATATCCTTTGTTGTAAGAACTTGGGCTTGTCAGTCTGAGCGGAAACCCTTTCCTTTAGGTGGTGAAGTTTGTTTCTGGGCTTGGTATACTCAAGGAGACAGACCTCAATTGAATAACTGTCTAGATCAAGTTAGCCTGAGGTTATGTCAGTGAGGCATTTTCTTGACAGGCCCAGTCCTCTCTGTATGATAGCATCTCTACAAATGTAGGACTAAGCAATATAGAAAGGGTAGCTGAACACATGCCTAGGCACAAGGCAGTACATAGAATTCTTTTGTGGCTTTTGCTTTATTTCTTGCCGTCCTTCTACCTAGTTGATGTCCCTTGTTATCTGAACAAATGCCTTCCTTGAAAAAAATTGCCTTTAGTCAGAGTCTCATTATAGGAACAAATAGTAAATAGAATGCACACTTGCTAACCTCTATCTGAAATTTTTATCCTATTTTACAGTTGAGTAATTATGACAAGTTATAGGAAATAAATTTTAAAAGGCTTGGCCCAAAATAGCAAAAACAAATAAACAAACACACAAACAGAAAAACCAAAAGCCAAAACCAAACAGAAACTATTGAGAATTCTATATGTTTGACCTTCTATTAATTACCATTGTTTCATTTAACTAAGACCAGTAGATGATAACATGTGCTTACACTGTCATGATATGAATCATATGACTAATGTCTAACTAATGTCTAACTTAGTATCTTTGTTATCTACTCTTGGTAATTTACTTTAGTGACTATTAAAAAGTGAAACCTGATCCTGTTCATTTCATTGAAATAATAATAAGACATAAAAGATATATTTCTAAGTTCTCATGTACTGTATATGCATTTCACAAACTGGCACAGAAGTACCAATAATTACCATGGATTCTTTGTTGGACTTATACTTGCCAAGGCACTTTTCAGGTTTTTTTTTTTTTTGATATTGCATTTAGATAGAAAAAAATCAGTCTTTCTAAATAGAGATGTAAGTGAAACCAAATTATTTGATGGATTCTTTACTGAAAGGGCTCTGTGACAGAGACGTCCTATTAGAATCCAATTATGTTAAACTGTGAAATGTTAAAAGCACTTCATCACAAAGTGCAGTGCTTTCTTTCTGCGCCTAAGTGCAATCTAATATTTACTTCACCTGGAGTCTTTTGTAATGCGTGCCCAGAGGAACTTTATTATAGAACAGGCAAGATTGAAATGTTTTATTTTATTTTGTTTCGATCCTTTAAAACTTGAGTCTCAGCCTCACTAATAGGCATTCTTACAATGTACATTATATGTTCCCTGGGTTATCAATGCGTCCCTTATAGAACCCATAAAGGAGCTCTCTTGCTCCCTCTCTTACCCTCTTGCTCTCTCCCTCCTTTTCCCCCCTCCCCCATCACTTCAAGTGGCCATAGCTGCCCTCTGCTTCTCTATTTTTCTCCCCCTCTTTGCCTTTTTACAATAAAGGTCTCAAAACCAAAACCAAAACAAACAAACAAACAAACAAAAAAGCAAAACAAAACAAAACAAAAACAAACAAATAACAACAACATCAAAAACAGAAAAACATAACCATAAAGGAGCTAGCAGAACTGGCAGAATGAGTGTCTTTCCTGAACAGCCCCATTGTTCTTACAAGTAAAGCCAAAAAAATCCCTAATGGAAAAGATTCTGATTTTATTCTATGAAAGGAAGAAGCCTTAGGAGTATGAAGTATAAATGCCACTCAGAATACTAAGAGATACTCCTATCAATAGAAAAGATGAAAATACCCGAGGAAAAGAAATACAAACATGCCCACCTCAAACTGCTGTTGCTACACAGTGCTGTGTCTAAATGTTTCTCCTTGCAAGACGGTAAACACAGGTACTTCAGCTTCTTGATTACATCTAAGCAAGCTATCTCAAACATAAACATTTATATTGTGTTATCTGATAGATAGAATTAAAAGTGGGATTTTAAAATACTAGTTCCTTTTACGATAGATAGAATTTATGATTTTTACTTATGTTCAAGGAAAAACAAACCTAATATTTAAAATTTCATCCCACTAAGGCAATTTAGTTTTCACTTCTTTTTCTCAAGGCAAAGAGATGGGTACCTAAATAGAGTTTTAACACCGAGAGCACACGAAGGTAGAAAATAAGAGATGGGGGATTTGGTGAGTCTTTAAGGTATTATGCAGTTTTTACATTAAAATTATTCAAAACCGTGATTATTTTTGTAATAATAGAGCAGATGTTTTGAGCAACGTGGTACATTTTCATAGTCCTAGCAGCTGAAAGCAGTGTCCGATGAATCACTGAAAGTTCAAGGCTAGCCTGACAAATAAGTTAACTTGAGGCTGGTCAGACTTATATATTAAAACAGCAACAGCAACAAGGCTGGGTTTATCTTAAAGGATATAGTCTTCCTAAATCTTTTATCCAGCCAAATGTTTCATAGAGAAAATATTCAAGGAAGTACATTTCAATCTGTTGTTTTCTAATAAGTAATGTGTAAAAATTGCCAGTACTTAACAAATATAAAAATTTAGATATTTTGCCCTACAGATTCATTGAATTACTTATTTAGGTCCTTGTAAAATTCCCAGTCAAACATTGGAAATTAGTGGAAATAATCAGAACAGAGGTTGTAGTACAAAAGGAAGCATAGACCTCCTGAAATTGTTTGGCGACTCCACTCTATCTGAGCTCAAGTTATGATGGGAGAGAATTCATGAAATTAGGGGAAGAATGACATTATGAGTAATCCTGAATGTATTAGAAGACATAGCTGGGGACACATGGCAAAATGAAGACAAGAGATAAAGAGATTAAAGATTACATAGTCACAGAATAGACTGAATGTTTCATTTGTTTACTTTTTCTAATGGATTTTCCAAGTTTCTAACTGTGCACAATATTTTGCTCTGGTCTGGAGGTTTCTGAGACACGGGTCGTTCTGTTCCAGAACTCTTCAGAGTATGTTGAGAGACA
>JADRCD010224535.1:35263-51636 GCA_019843815.1 Montemys delectorum | reverse complement strand
CTATCTATCTATCTATCTATCTATCTATCTATCTATCTATCTATCTAGGGTGTGTTTACATGTATGGTCTATGGCAGTGTTAGAACACCATGTATGTCGAGGTCAGAAGACTACCTTGCATATCCTGACTTCTGCCTTATTTGAGATGGGGATTCTTATTTGCCACTGTATTTCCTTCAGTAGTTGCTCAGTGAGCCTTCAGGCATTGTTTTTGCCTTATCTTGCCCCGGGAGTGCTTTGATTACAGCAGAAACACTATTGCACCACAGGGTCACCACAGATATAAAATGTGACATTCTATACAGTATATTATACAGATATTGATGGTAAACACTTCATCCACTGTGCCATCTCTCCACCCATGAGGAAGGTTGTATTTGGGTTCATGTCTTTAAAAGTTTTAGTCTTTTGTGACAGGGAAGTCATGGTAGCAGGGACAGCTCAGTCCAAACTGGTGGAGGTGAAAAGTTGCTGTGCATACTCTAGCACAGCTGTCAAGGTAAGAGTGAATGGGCTAGAGGATGTGGGCTCAGCTATTACACTCAAAGGACTGTCCACAGGGCTCCTCCCATGCCAGTCAGGGCCCATTTCTCAAAAGTTCTTCAGCTACCCAGAAGAGCAGCACTGCCTGAGTATCAAGTGTCCAAACACATAAATGGGTAGGGAACATTTTTACCTTCAACTGTATGCACATTCTTTGACCTATAGAGATAATCACGAACAACTTACTTTGATTTTGATCTTCTTTGGGCTTGTAACTTATTTGCCATTGATATGCATAGCAAGCCATAGAGATAAAAAAGATATATTAATTTTTAATTCTCACTTCAGAGAATTTTTTTTAATATGGTTTTGTCCATTTGGTATAGAATAATGATTAAATGCATAGCCATTTTCTTATATGTCTAATTACTGAAACTGTCTCATAGTCATACTTCCTAGCTAGCCACTTGATGTTTTCTATTACTTTTTCTGATGACAAGATTTATAAGTATAATTGCTTTCACTATGACATGTTTTGGAATATTAATTCTAAATTTACTTTTTAAAAGGTAACTTTTGCTTCCTTTTACTGCATTGGTTTATTTCCCTCCAGCTCATGTGGTAAATTAATTGGAATCTTCTTAAGAATCGTTACTCTGCTCTCATTAAGAATACCCTTTGAGATCACATTATGTTGAAAATAAAATGGTTCTTGAGATCTAATATATCTGCAGTTTACAGCAATCAGAAGGCTAATTTATCTAATGATGATCAGCATAAATCTCAAGGCCACAGAGGGTGTTATGTGACTAATATTTTTATGTTATACTTCTGAATATCCTAGTAAAAAGTGGGAACATGTAACCAAGTTGATGTGTCATTACAAATTGATTTCAAATTTTTGCTTAAAGAATATGCTCCTATAGAAAACATTTTAAATGCCTGATGGTTTATTTGGAGTCTAAATGAAAAGTGGATGGTCATTGTGAGAGCTGAGCTTGTACTTCTACATCTGGAAACTAGTCATTACCCAGGTGGTTAATGGAGACTAATTTATACATGATTTGATATCCAAATCATCTTACTTTTTACTATTCAAATATAATTATATTTCTCCTTATTAATATCATTTTAATTACAAAATCACCATTATATTATAAAGTTACATATTTAAAAACATCTGTCTTTAAAGCTTTTGGTCACATAGAGCTGGGCCCACTGGTAGATGTTTGAAATTGTGGCTAAGTCAAACATGGGTTAGCATACTGAAATAGTGAGTATGAAAAGAGAAGCCAATGCATAGTTGCCTCTGTAGAGCTGCATATTGGAGGGATATCATTATGGAACTTTCCAGAGAGGTGTGCCCATCAAACAGAATTATAAATCCTGAGTAATGTTGGTAACAGAGTAAGAATCCTAAGGTGAGAAAATGTAAGCTTGTACCAAAGCCTCCTCTGTCCTCAGTGTATGCCAAGAGGAAGCTTGCAATTATGTTGTCAGAATACATAGAAATTTCTTTCTTTACTTCAAATGATTTTAGTTTAGATAAACCCAAGGCATTTTATGAACTAGAAAATCAATTTAGGGTAATCACTTGATTTTTTTTGTGCAATTGAATAATTCATATTGATATGAGAAAAATATTTTCAAAGCTAAATGGAATACATTCTTTTAATATAATCATAATTGGCAAGGCATAAATATATGTTAGGTCTAAGAATAATCTCCAAAACAGATAATTAGATTAAATAGTTATCTTACTCAAAATTAGGATTTTATTATATACTCATTCTGATTTTTCAACAAGGTAACTGTTTAGAAAACCATCCACTCCCCATCCAAACTCCACCTCTTATGTCTGGGCCTGGGCAAGGTGTAAATCTGAAATAAGCATCAATCAGGACCCCACCAGCAGACCACAGATCACCTCTACTCAGTGCTATGCCCCAAAAGCAGGGAGAGCACACCTGAGACTACTTGCAAAAAGACTCCAAATACCCAGAGAACCCAGGAGTCACTTCGATGAGCAATGAAATGGTGGAGAGACGGAAGACAAAGAAAGCAGAATGATTTGGGCACAAAGAGAGGCAGAACTGGGATCCAGAACTGAGATCCGAACTCAGGACCTTCGGAAGAGCATTCAGTGCTCCTACCTCGTGGTGGCTCTCAACCACCCGTAATGAAATCGGACGCCTTCTTCTGCTGCGTCTGAAGACAGCTACTGTGAATTACACCCGAGCGAGTGGGGCTGCAGCAAAGGGGGGCAGAGAGCAGCCACACACATAATGGCTCACGGCCATCTATACAGCTACAGTGTACTCATACCAATAAAATAAATAAAATAAACCTTTAAAAAAAAGAGAGAGGCAGAACTGGAGTCTCAAGGGTAGTGAGGGGCAGCCTGATGTGAGTAGCCATCAGTGCCATCTAAGGCCATGATAAGGTTCTGTTTGTGCTGCTACCAAGGACCATATCTTGGTATGTGCCCCTGCAACAGGAGTAGGAGTAGTGTTGGTGGGGGAGTCTCTTACCATGAAAGGCCACGCCAATATTCCTACCATAGTCTGGGCTGCTATAAAGAACTGGCCCTATACCTTACCTATGCATCCTGGGAGAACTGTCAGGATGAATAACTCAGCTTCTACCAAGGCCAGATCCAGGCCTTTGTGTTGGCCTACTCCAACATCTACTCCATCGATGAGGTGTTGGAACATGTGAAGGGGTCCTACAGATCCAAAGCTGCAGGACCACCATGACACATTGGAACCATAGAATATCTTAGAGGAGTCCTTGTAAGGATCCAACACTGACAGAGTAGCAGAAGCTAGAGGCTTTAAACCAGACCAATGAGTCATTGCAGTAAACATTTGCAAACAAAGGAGTGTGGCCGAAAGAGTATATGTTGGGGCACACTGTTACATACTACAACTTCTACAACAAGATGTTGTTGTTGTTGTTGTTGTTGCTGCTGCTTTTATTTATTTATTTTTTACTTTTGATGGGGAAGTTGCAAAGGCATAGAGCAGGTAAGTAGGGACAGGAAGATGAGTGAGTTTGGAGTAAATCATGTAAAATTCACAAAGAATCAAAAAAAAGTATCTTTTCTGCTACTTAATGAATTTGAGGTGTTTAATTTGGAATATTAAATGAGATATTAAACATGAAGTGTTATGCTCTGGCAGTTAGCTGGTTAAGTTATTTTATCTTTGACACATGTCTCCCTTACATCTCTTTGAACATCTAATCCCTCTGCCTAGGCTTTCTGAGTGCTAGTACTGCAGGTGTCTACCACCAACCAAGGAAAGAGAACTGTTTTGTTTTTTAAAATAAAATCTAAGAAATATTCAGTCTTTCAGAGTAAATTATGTTACATTGAAATTTAATGAATACCACATCAATACTCCAATGTAATACATACAACTTAAACACTATGTCATATACTTGAAATATTCTGCAAAAATACTAATATAATTATAGACTATGATTTAATGCAAATAGAATTATATGTAAATGATAATCCTTGGTTAACAACCATTGCAAAGCATCACAAAGCAGTATCATATTTATATCACAGATCAATAGACTGCAACATAGAGTCCATCATTGATAACTGGAAATTATGGTCCATGTACAGAATGAATGCTTTCAGCTGTAAAGAAGAATGAAATTTGCATGAAAGTGAGTGAAACTGAGAAATATTTATTGAGAAATCCAGAGAAAGTCAAGGTCAATATGTTTTCTCTCATATGTATAAGCCACAGAAAAACATATAATTTTGTACTCATTAAAATATAATAATAAGAAAAAATTAACAGAGGTACTCTGCATAAGTGAACAGAATGAGTTATTAAATGGAAATCTATGGGCTAGGTGTAGGTAGTTCCCTAAGAGATATTGACTAGGGAGGTACCAGAAACTGCCCAAAACATTGCAGGCTACTACTGTTGTTCTAGGTGTCCAGAAGTAGATGGTAAGAACCCATTGTTGAAGGTGCCACACACTTTAACTACAAGGCCTAGAGAAAACAACTGGCGACTGAGGTAGATGATTACTTCTTTCTGGATAGTTTTTATAGTGCCTGGAGATGTTGTTCAGGCCGCTTTGAGATAAAAGTCACCAACAGTTTTATCCATTTGTGAAACCTTCTGGTTCACAATATAATATAAATATAATGCAATATAATATTAATATAATATAATATAATATAAATATAGTAATATAATACAATGTATTATTTTACTAATACTTGCCAAGTAAAACATTGCTATTGGTGCAGTCATGACATGGACATCATGGTGATAACCAACTTCTGTCTGATTGGATTTGAGTTTCACTCCACAAGAAGGAACTTGTACCTGGTATTTTGACTTTGGTCAAGAGAAGGTCTGTGAAGCTCTATCGGCTTTTGTGTGGCTAAATGGGCATGTTTCCAACTGACTTTTAATATTTTTAAGCCCATAGACAGCTCTTCATAAAAGAAGCTTAGTTCTTCAATGGACAGCGAAGAATTAAGAGACATATAACTGGCCTAGATACTGAGATAAATTGATGTTCGTGTGCTTGTTTTTAAGGAAGGCATCTAATTTACTCTCTCTGATGCTTGGAGAATATTATAGAAGAGAAGGCTGAAAGATGAGGAGAAACTGTGTGATGGTGTCCCCTGTTCTTGGTGTGGTCACTACAATCAGACACGTGGTCACTACATCACACAACGGTAGCTGTTGTAACATGTACAGGACTATTAAAAGATTCTGCGCATCTGCATTTCCTCTTCCTTGGAGGAGAGCTCCCAAGGCTTCACTCTACCCTGAAGGACCATTGGCAATTCATTGTCACTGGGGACAGTGGTTGTATTTTCTTCAGTCATAGAGTCGCATACTTATAAGTTGCACATGCTCCAGCAAATGACCCTGATTCATGTTCATTCAGATACACCTACTAACACTTACTGGGTCCTAGAAGGAGAGTAGACTAGGACATTAAAATAGGGGAGGTACTTGTTGAAAAGAAGGGTTCTAGTGGAAGCCCATTGTATAACTTTGAAAAACTATTAAAAGCAGACCTTCATTGTATTATTTTACTAACTTAATAATCACTTCAGGACCAAAAAGAAAACAACAAACAACAACAACAACAAACAAAAAACAAAAAACCTATCCTAGTAACACACGGTAACAAATAAATAGAGGAAAAGATTCAGTCAGTCCTTTTCCTCAGTAATTCTTGTTGCAATTTTGTTTGGGAAGCAAACTACAAAGATTTATTGTCACGAATTTTATAAGTTTTTAGAATCCCCCCAAATGAACTTACACTACATGCAAGCGCTATTTCTAATCCGTATGAAAGCTAGACATGCTCATCACTATCTTAAAATAAAACATTACTGTCAGTTTTCTTAACTCTTGTCCACCATTCTGCCCTTCTCTGCTCTGTGTATTCCATACTTGCGGAAAGCAGAATGTTTAATGTGCTGATCAGGTAGCACCGAGTTTATGTTCTCAAAGGAGGGAAAAAAGTCCTGTTCAATTTACATACATACATGATGGTAGTAGGTACATTAAGGCTTCATTAAGGCTTTTTATTTTTTAAATTCACAAAGACTCCAATTCTCTATCAAAGACAATATCCCCAGTTTCATCCTATGATCTTGCTCACATGAAACACTTGGGTGAAGAAGATAAAAGGACCACTATTTCACAACCGTACCATAGGGAATGGTGGTGAGAAATAGTTTTTCAAAGCCATGATGACAGATGCCATTAAAAGGCACAAGCTGTTAAATCTAGAGCCTCATATGTGCTTTGTTCTTGATTTCTAAATTTATCCCAGGTTGTTTTCAGAACTTAAAAACACAGCCATGGCAGCCTTGTGATTAGAGGAACTTTTGAAGTTCACAATAAGAACAGCTGGTCCAAAGACCAGGATGAATTTTGAAAAAAGTTTGAAGTAAATGCAAAATAGTGAGTGGGGAAGTTTTTTTGTTTTGTTTTTTTTTTTTTGTTTTTTTTTTTGTCAAATAGCAAGAGAAAATGTCAGAGACTTATTGCAGGAGTCAAGAATCATTCAGGTTTTACATGTTTTTCAGAACCAATGTATCAATTATCCCACTTGCTTGTAGAGATAAAGCTGCATGATTACTTGAGAAGTTTGAAAATAGACAATATTAAGTTGGGAAAACAACATAAAAGTAACTTATGGACAATTGTTTGAGGGACAGTGTGTAAGTTCACATTAATGTGTCATACAGAGTAATCACGCGCAGATATAAAACTCTCTACCTTTAGCAGGGCAGTGGTGGCGCACGCCTTTAATCCCAGCACTTGGGAGGCAGAGGCAAGTGGATTTCTCGAGGCCAGCCTGGTCTACAGAGTGAGTTCCAGGACAGCCAGGGCTACACAGTGAAACCCTGTCTCCAAAAAAACAAAAAACAAAAACAAAAATAAAAACAAAAACAAAACAAACAAAAACCCTCTCTACCTTTAATTGATTTTAAACTTTGCTTATCACTCCTCTTTTCGTTGAAGTAAGAATATGTGATCTACTATCTTATTAGTTTCAAGTGATGATAATATTCACATAATAGTATGGACATAGCAAAATTGCTAATATTTAACCTTGTTTCATATTAAGGTTTTTATTACATAGAATAAAATCTCCACATTTCTGTGCTCCAGTTCCTGACAACTATCTAACTCCAGAATTTATGACTACATTATATGCATCCCAGAAATAGCATAAGCTATTTGTTCATTTAAAAGCTGCTTCTCTCCTATAGGATCAGTCTCAGTGTCCTTCAGGTTCAACTATTCTGTCACATAGGTAATAATAACAACTGAATAACATTACATTTACAAGTGTGATGTCTTTTATGTTTTCATTTATGTGGTAATAGGCATTTCGGCTTCAGCTATTACCAACAGTGTGGTAGTGAACAAGAGAAGGCAGATATTTCATTAAATTCAATCTTTGCTTTAGGAATTATTTTAGGTATCTGGGACTTATGTTTTTCCATATGGAGGTGAAAATTTGCACCTACCAAGATCTGTTCAAATTTATGTCAGAAATGTGATGGGGATTGTGTTGAATTTGTAGATTGCTTTTGGTAAGTGACCATTTTCACTATATTAATTCAACTGGTCATGAACATGATAGATACTTCCATCTTTTGACTGATATCTTCTTCAATTTCTTTCTTAACATTTTCTTATCATACATGTCTTCCACTTGCTTGATTAGAGTTATTCCAAGAGATTTTACATTATTTGTGGCTACTGGGAAAGCTATCATTTCCCTAATTTCTTCCTCAGCTCATTGGTCATTTGTATACAGGAGGGGGTACTGATTTTTGTGAGTTAATTTTGTATCCAGCTACTTTGCTGAAAGTGTTTATCAGTTAGAGAAAATCTTGGTGGAGTTTTTCAGATCATTTGTATGTAATAACATATAATCTTCAAAAATTATGGGAAGGTGCTTTGACTTCTCACTGCCCAGTATTATTTATTACCTTGATCTCCTTCATTTGTCTGATTGCACTAAATAAGCCTCCAAATATTACATTGAAAATATATAGATAGATCAGATAATTTTGTCTTGTTTCAGACTTTTATAGAATTGCTTTCTGTTTCTCTCCATTTAATTCTATTTTAGCTACTGGCTTGCTACAAACTATCTTCATTATGTTAAGGTATTTTTCTTGCATCTCTCCAGAAGTTCTATCTTTAAAGGATGTTGAATTTTGTCAAAGGCCTTTTCTGTATATCATGAGATGACTATGTGATTTTTATCTTTGGGTATATTTATATGGTGGGTTATGCTTATCATTTTGTGTATGCTTAGCTATCCCTGCATCTCTGGGAAAGCCTAATTGACTATTGTGAGGGATCTTTTTGATATGTTTTGGATTCAGTCTGCAAATAAGTTTTTGACAATTTTCATAGATGTGTTTATAAGAGAAATTAGTCTGTAATTCTTTCTTGGTTTCATCTTTATATGGATTTCATATCATCATAATTGGCCTCATAAAATAGATAGGCAATGTTCCTTCTGTTTCTACTTTGTTGAATAGTTTGAGGAGTATTGGTATTATATTATTTGTATTCTTTGAAATTCTGATATCATTCTTTGCTAAAGCCTTCTGACCCTGGGTTTGTTTGTTTGTTTTTGTTTTGTTTATTTTGTTTTTTTGGTTTTTTTGTGCATTTTGTTTTTTTCATTTTTCTTTTGTTTGGAGACTTCTATAATTGCTTCTATTTCACTAGGTGTTATAGGTCTATTAAGTTTGCTTGTCAGTTCTTGAGTTAACTTTGGCAAAGGGTATATATTGAAGAATTTTCCATTTGTTTTAGCTTATTTTTAAGTGAGTCCTTATTCTCTGTATTTCTTCTTTTAGCTTATTTTTAAGTGAGCCCTTATTCTCTGTATTTCCTTGTGTCAATATTTTCTATCTCTTGACTTCTACATTTGTTACCTTGTGTTTTCTCTCTCTGCCTTGTAGTTAATTTGCATAAATATTTGTGAATTTTATTGTTTTTTTATTCAAAGAACAAGATATTTGTTTTAATTCTTAGTTTTGTTGTTTCTTTGTATCTATTTTATTAATTCCAGACCTGTGATTGATTATTTCTTCTCCTCTTAGATATGACTTCTTTTGTTCTATATACTTTACATGTTATGTTAAGGTCCCAGTATGAAATCTCTCAGCTTCTTTTATTTATTTATTTTTTAATGTAAGCTTTTAGTGCTATAAACTTGCCTCTGAGAACTGTTTTCATTGTGTACTATAAGTTAGTGTGTGTTGTGTATTTACTTCTGGAAAATCTTCCATTTCAGGCTTGATAATTTTTCCATTCTGTAGTTAGGTATTCAGTTTCAATGCTTTCTGCTTTTTGAAATTTTGTTTTTTAATCATAAATATATGATTTGAGCTGTAGTAGTATTTCTTTTACAAACCTGTGTATACTTGGGTTTAGTACATATATTTCAGATTTTTCAATGTCCTCTTGGTTGAATTTTTTCTTTGATGAATATGTAGTGGCCTTCCCTATCTCTTCTACTTAGTTTTGCTTTGAAGTCTATTTCCTAGATATTAAAACGGCAACACCATCTTGACCCTTATCTGTGCTTGGAATGTCCTTCCCATCTTTTACATGGAGGTGATATCTATCCTTGAGATGTGTGTTTCTAAGGTACAGCAGAGAGATGGATCCTCTTTTCACATTCATTCTATTAATAAATCTCTCGATTGCTGAATTGAGACCATAGTTGTTGAGACAGAGTTTCTTGGTTCTGAATATTTCGTCATGGTGTAGGTGTATGTGGGTGTGTGATTTGTTTTTAAGAAGCTAAAGGAGAGGTGAGGATCTGTAGTTAACTCAACTAGCTGGAGAGGTTCCTATTGTCTGCTGGAGTTGGTAGCTGAGTGTGGGGAGGGAGGCTAGGTGGGAGAAGATCCACTGCACACAGGTGGAGGGGAGGTAGGAATCTTGTAGAAGATGGTCTATTGCAGAACTACAGATGAGAAGGGGTGATTGGATATGAAAGATGGGAAGAGGAAAAGATCCACAGTTTCCCTGCCTGCTTCCCAGGCTGGGGTGACTCTCTAATGTCTGACTTTAATGCTTCTCTTAGGCAATTGCTGGAATCTTCTGTTATCTTATTTTAACTTTAGTTCATTCCAACTACTTATTGTGAGCCTCAAATACCACACAAAAAGCAAGATTTATATACCTGTTCTTTTTTTTTTTATATATAAGTATATGAAATCCCCAATTTTGCTCAAAGTACAACTCAGAGCAACAAAACGCCCTGATTTACATATTCATGTTTTCCATCAGAACACAGCAATTCTTAGCCTGGCTATTAGAAACAGTACTTCTTTCTTTCTTATTGATTTACGTTCTTCTAAGATACACTCCACAGAGCAGGGGATTATATTACTATTGACATAACACTCTAGTTTATTTAGCATGACAACATCTATTAATATTTAGCAATTAAAAATCTTCTTTATACACTAAGGACAATTTGTACAAAATGATCTCACATATATTATTCTTGTAAGCAGCATTACCTTGAAATATAAACTGGTAGCATTTCTCTTGTGAAAAACAAGCATGCTGCATGCACCCTTGCTGATGACATCTGCACCAGAGCTACAGGAAAGGAATTTTAGCCAAAACATGTAACATATTCACTCACCTCTTACCAAGTATTGTTTCTATGTGGCCTTGTTTTTTACATATTTGTTGACATCTTTGTTACAAGTCTCCTCTTGAGTATAAAGAATAAAGACCTTATATTTTTTCAATCACTTAAGAATGTTTTCTGTAAGAGTCAATATCTTCTATAGAAAAGCATAAAAGATTGTTGAGTGAAATACAAGAGCAAGCTTGAAGGATTGTCTTTCATTCAAAATCACCAATGCTCTCACCAACGTTTGGTGTGCTGAAAGGGTCTAAGTGGAGATGGGAGGTCTGGGACCTGATGTCTATGCCAAACACAGGCTATCATGTTCCCTTTCTTTCACAGTATCTGATGTAAGTGATTTTCTGGTTTCATATCCAGATTTTTTTTTCACTTTTTTTTCTTTTCTCTCTGGCCTAGAAGGTTAATTTTCCAATAGTTTACAAGTGGAACAAATTTATGCTTCAGATAAGATTAGATGGCCAAGGACCCCAGTGGGAATCAACAAAGGGAAAAAGTGAAATAATTCCTGGCTCTCTCCTGTGAGGTCTACTCTGCCTGGCTGAGTGTCATGGATCATTCTCTTTTTGAGGTGTCGTTCGACATGTGTCTATTCTTAGGCTTCTGTATTTAATTAGTGCATTCATAAACTTACTCCATTTTTTTTTAAAAAAAAAGTATAATTGATAAATTATGTTCCAATTACTAAATTTGATGATCACATTGCAGACATAACTGATATATACTGCTCAAGGTTAGAGAAGGAAGGCAATTTTTCTACTTACATTACTTTAAAGGTCCACATGTAATTTGACTTTCCCCAGAGTTCAAAACTGACAAAGAAGTGAGAACTATTTCACTCACATACCATATATGAGCTCTATTTAATAATATGCAAATGAAGAGTAAGAAAGAGTGGGATACTATTTAATGAGATAAGTAATGTTAAATGATTTTTTCCAGTCACCTTTAGATAGTCCTCCGGTGGCATTATTTTTAAACATATTAAGAGGTGATCTTAAATATAATAATACTAAGATATATGCCATTGACCTTTTTTTTCTATTTGGAACTTTGCGTTTTAAATTAGTTGTAGGATAATCTGAGGAAGAATTTTTTTCCACTGTGGAAGAATTTTTTCCACTGTCTCGGGATATATGGAATAGTCTGGAAATTGTAAAACTTACTATTTTCAATTATTTTTAGTTGTTCATTCAAATGTTCTGTGTAATGATCAGCTATGCCAATTAAGTTTTTCAAATTAATTTTCTTTCTTTAGGATTTACCTGTGTGTTTCTCTCTGTCTCTCTGTCTCTTTCTGTCTCTCTCTGTCTCTCTGTCTCTGTATCTCTCTGTCTCTGTCTCTCTCTCTGTGTGTGTGTGTGTGTGTGTGTGTGTGTGTGTGACTGTATGTACAATCCTGCACAATGTACATGTGGAAGTCAGAAGACAAACTGTGAGGTTTGGTTTTTTTCTTTTCTTGGTGTGCTTCCCTACAAAACTAACTCAGATTATCATCCTTGGCTGCAAGTTCCTCTACTCATTGAATACTCTCCCCAGCACATTATTTAAAATTGGATTTCTTTCTTTGTGTTGTGGAACACACATAAAATTCCAGTACTTAAGAGATAAAGTCAGGAAGATCAACACCTCTTTGGATAGTTTATGAAAACCTCAAGTATCTCAAAAGAGATAGTTAAATACTACCCTCATTCTCTCTTGAGATTAAAACTAATTGAAAGCTAAGATAGTAAAATGATAGAATAAAAAGGCAATTAATAAAGGTGGCTAGGACAGGGAATGTATGGAACTATTAAATGAATAATTTACTTGCAAACACTTTCAGCAGTGTAGATAACAAAATTATATAAAGCAAAGCCATTAAACCTACCTTTCCCTGGATCTAAATGAAGGTCAAAAGAATTAAATTGACATGGAGGAAAAAAAAAAGAAAGCTTGTACATTTTGTTGAGCTTTATCAGTTACTAACATTACAAAAAAAACAAATTTAGATTCACAAAAGCAGATATCATCTTAACATTAGTGAATTTTTCTCATTTTTTTTGTTATTTGTTAGCTGTTATTAATTTTCATATTTATACTTGTATTCATTAAAAAAATACATGAAAACATAGCATAACTTTAACTTTGTTAATAAAAGCTTAAAAACTAGTATTTCTCCTTGTTGGACACAGACACTCATTATAAGGGGTGACATGGTGACCCGGTTTATGCTTAAAATTGTAGACTTTTCATTTGTGGTCATTTTATATGTTGTAGCTACTTTCACATAATTGTGCTCATACTCACGAACATGGATAAAAGTACCCTTGTCTCTGTTTTACATGCATTGGGTCAGCCATATGTATTGTTTTGTAATTGGCCATGGAATATTAACAATTTGATCGAGAGATTTAGTGATTTATTGAAGGGGAAGGGTAAAATATCCTTTATGAAGCTTTTCACTGTGGAGGGTCCTTGTTCACAGAAAGGAACAATTTGTGCAGGTCTGGCACTTAGCCTTTGTACTCTCTCCACAGTAGAGTACTTGGGAAATTGGAAATACAGTGATGGATTTCTGGCCGGTGTGATGGGAGCAGCAGTTCGGCTACTGTCATTGCCATTTAGCACTCCATTCTGCAGCTGCAGCAATGATAGCCATTCAGTAAAATTATTTTCTCTTCCTCTAAGTTTACTCTCTTCTTAATCTCTTTCTGTAGGACAAGGTATAATTGCCACCTTCCCCCACTTACATCTCTATTATTTTCTTTTATAGTCATAGTTATCATTCTGTCCCAGTGTAGTCATTTGGGGCTCTAGCAAATAAAACGATAAAGGAAGAAAATACAAGTTTGAAATTTCAGCTGCTTGCTTCTCTATTGTGAGTGTTTGTTCATTTTGCTCTCACAAGTTTGCTGCCACAGAATAGTGCTGATAAGAAATATCGAGCCCTTCTCTCCATCATAAGTGAGAAGTCCTGCTGGATAGGGTATATAATCCAGTAAAAAAATAACTACATCTTAGAAGAACTAATAATTTGGAGTGTGATTATTTGCATAACTAATAAAAATTATGAGAAAAAAATCTGGTGTAAAAAAATAAAATTTTCAATGCTATGATTGTCTGCTTTTCCCTTTTTAGGAAAAAGGGAAAGTTCTGGGAAAACGTCTTTTTTTTAATTTCTTGTGTACTTTGAGAAATAACTTTGAACATATGCAAGTGTGTATAAACATGTATTCGTGTACATGTTTTGTATAATTTACACATTCCCTTGTATATTATATATATTCATAGACATATATAAAAGCAAATGACTTAAAAGTATATTCTTAGTCAGCAATAGTGACACTAGCCTTTAATGCCAGCTTTTGAAGGCAGAGGCAAGCAGATCTCTGCGAGTTCAAGGTTAGCCTAGTCTACGTAGATGGTTTTGCTACAACCAGGGCAACACTAGAGAGATCATATCTCAAAAAAAAAAAAAAAAATCTTTTTCTTTATCTGGCTCATTTTGTGTCAGCTTGATACAAGCTATTGTCACTGGAGAGGAAAACAAAAGCCTTCTGAAGCTTGCTTAGGCAAGCTTGTAGGACATTTTCTTATTTGATGATTCATATATAGATCTTACTATGTATTTGTTTCAGTAAAGGATGCTGAGATCGGATTGCCGTGAGATTCAGACCAGCCAGGTTATAGAGTTCTAGGCCAGACTCCCATTAGTCAGATATTGGCAGCCAGGAAGTCATTGAGAATGAGCCTCTCCCAAGTACGTTGCTAAGACTGAAGCTACAGAACTTTGATTGCTAGTCAAAACAATGACAACTGATAAATGTCTCTGGCAGTGTGTAGAGACTTGATATTCTAAACTTGGCAAAAGGACATAAGGTTGCTATGTAGCTGAGGCTTTTTGGTTAAGAACAAGTATATATACCATTGTCACTTCCTTTAAGAGTCAGACCCAATGAGCTTGTCAATCACTTGGACAGGAAAATGTACTTCTCTAAACTGTCTTAAAAATTTTAAGCAATAGTATGAAGCCTACATATAAAAGTAGTAGAAACAGGGCTCTCTTTGACCAGTCTCAGTTCTTACCCCATGAATATTCTCTTCCACAATGGTCCTCTCAAGTACTGTCTACTCTCACCTGCAAGATTACTCACTTTACATTGTAATAAACTTCAGCTGTGTTCTGTGCCGCACTCCATATGTCTCTGGTTTCTCTTGATGGACTTCATAGAGACCAGAGAGCCAAGAGAAGGTTGGACTAAGATCTCAATAATGAGAAAAAACCAGAATCTAAAGAAGCATGTGAATAAACAATCCAAATTAAGTCTCTTGAATCTGCTCTACAGTTTAGAGAAGAGATGATTAGACAACAGGGCTATAACTGTTTCATGGCCACTACTTTTATTGTCAGTAATGGTATCCTTCATAGAAACTCAATAATCTGTCCTCTACGAAATTAACTTTTTATGGACAGTTGGTCTCTAGGTGTAATATCATTTTTATATAAAGGAATAAGAAATATAATATGAGTTTAATAATGTGGAATTTTCTATTATTTCCAAGGACCTACTACATAGGAGTAGTGTGATTAAGTTCCATGTTAGAACAGTTTTTATCCTACCCTAAATCAAGCCACGTTGTATAAATCACTGAGACTTTATCTTGAATTGGCAGGTGCCTGCTTTACACACTTTACACACAGACTTCCCTACCGTCAGCTCTTCAGATTCCCAGGACAAGGCAATTCTGAACTACATCCTCTCTTAGTGCCTGCCTGTGTGGGTTCTTTGGTTAGGCAAGGTCATGTGATGTGAAGTTTGTCATCAACTGAGAAAAACAACAAGATAAGAAACCCTCTCTGTTCTCTGGAAGTATTTTCTGTCTCTTCAAGGCCTAAGTAAAGTAGTCTGGCCATGATTATGTCTCTCAGGACTCATTCGTGCTACATGTGATGAGCACCTCCAATAATGAAACTTCTCTTTGAACTTTATGTCTTTTTCTCCCTATTCAGGGCTCATCTCCTAATATACCTTTGACAGATCTTTCCCATTTCTTCATTCTAACATTTTTTTCCATTCTAATACTTCTCTCTCTCTCTCTCTCTCTCTCTCTCTCTCTCTCTCTCTCTCTCTCTCACACACACACACACACACACAGACACATACACACACACACACACACACACACACACACACACACACACATACACTGTTGGTATTCTATCTAAACTCCACCCAGACAGATACCTGGCAATAGCTAGGTAATGCTCCTGCTCACAGTTACCTGGCTGTTGCCAGGTACACCTGGCCCTATAAAAGGAACAGCTTGGCCCTTCCTCTCTCTCTTGCTCTCTGGTCTCTCCTGCCCTGTTACAATCTTGCCTCTCACTTGCCTCTTGTCCCCTCTCTTTCCATTCCTTTCCTCCTTTTTCCAAGCCCTTACTTATTTACTCTCTCCTCCTTTTTGCCTTTCTCTGCTTCTGTTACTCTCTTAACTCCCCTCCCCATACCCTGAATAAACTCTATTCTATACTATACCAGTGTGTGTCTGGTCCCTGAAGGGGAAGGGATGCCTTGGCATGGGCCCGCTGAGGCACCCTCTTCCCCTACACCCCACCAGAACATATTCTTTATAGCTCTTTGTCTTCTTATGATCACAACACACACACACACACACACACACACACACACACACACACACACACA